>CM021105.1:468819201-468845091 GCA_007115665.2 Sequoiadendron giganteum
TGTAAAATCTTGGTGCTCATGTGTCTCTGATGTGTTATTGATTTATTCTTGCACTATTAATTATGAGATCTGAGATATAAGGTTGATTGATGTTGAATAAGTTTAATTTTGGTTACAACTGATTCACCCCCCTCCTCTCTATTGTCTATCCTTGTTTTTCCAAAAAAAATCCTCTTTACTCTTGAATAGCTCCAAGTGTGTAGGAAAGAAAATAGCCACCTTCTTTATTGCCAAGAAGTAGAACGCATCACTATAAATGTTTTAGAGAAATATCGTGTGATCAAACTGACATTTAGTTGTTCATATTTAAAACCTGGCCATAGATCATTATGTTTTAAAAATGTATCAACGGTTCTCCTCCACCTCCCTACTTTGTTTTCTACCTTGAACGATGTCCCTTGAGTGCTACCACATTGTCCTTTATGTGGAAGGAATTTCTCATCACTTATACATTTCATAATTCACAAGTCTCATCAGCGATGTGGCCATCCATACAATCAAATCTCAACCATCAAAAAAAATTCCCATCATTAATTGCATTCCTCTTCTCTATTGCACATTGCTAATTCATGATTCATTACTTAGATCACATTGGTGATGGGTAAAGATGATCAAAACATGTGCACCTACATGAAAAATAAATGGCACAATATTAATCGCTCTTAAGAGCACTTTAGATCAGTGAAGGAAAGCTTGAGATAAAAACTTTATTTCTCATTGCCCTTTTGAAAAGAAAAATCTAATAGTTGTCTGTGATGACCAATGGAACAAAAAATAAAGATCCTTGAAGTCATCACTCATTGAGCATTAGAAAATCAAAACTTAGAATGTATCTGTGATGAGTGAAGAAATAAAAAAGAGCACAAGAGTTCATCGTGTATCTCTAATACAGATTCTGAGTATATGAGAAACTAGTGATATCAAAGGAGTTAGTGATAACATAGTCCATCATGCATCACTCATTTAACTTTGGATATTTAAAAAAAATCTTTAATGTACGCAATCAAAGAAAACACTACTCATCTCTCATCAATCATCTCTCATTTAATCTTACAAACTTAAAATGGATCAACAATGAGTGATACAAACCTTAAGTAAAGACAATTAACATGTGCTCATAAGTTTTTATAAAATGGGGAACCACCTAGGTTGATGAATAAAATGCCTCAAGGACTTAAGAGATAATACTTGAAAGGATGTAAAGGCCAAATAAGGTTTTTTGACAAACTTTTTCAAAATATAATAGTGTCAAACCTAGGTATGAGGGGACGACTACCCTGCGAGAGTTAATGGCTCAAATGTTTTTAAGAAAACTAAAAATAGGAAATAGCAGGTCAACGATGAATTAGAACCATGAATAGGACACAAGCTTGAGGATTATTGAGGAAGGGTTTTGAGAAAGATAAAACTTGATAACACTAGCAATAAAAAACCCTAAGCTCAAAGGATATACACATCAAAAACAATTCGGATGAATAATGGAATAAGAAAAAAATTCAAGGGTTCCATCACAACATTTACAGGGTGTTGTACCCTTTACACATAAAGCCACAAGGGCCAAAAAATATCAGGTCCATAAAACATAACAAAAAACCACCTAAAAAAACATAGTAACAATAGACTAACAATCAATAGTAAAATGACCCAAAGGACTAGACACAAAAACAATAGACTAAATAACGTTCTCCCAAATCTAAGAGAGGATGTAAAAAACATCCTCCCCAACCTAGTTGGGGCCTTCCTTAGTAGCCTTCTTATCCATTTTCTCCTTTAGAATAGTAATGAGGGAGTCATCTGCATAGTAGACCATCTTGATAGTGAAGCGAGCTAGACCAATGAACTTCTTCTTGAGCTTCTTCACCTGCTCCAATAGTTTTTGATGATCCTCCCCTTTGTCCATAGTATTTGCAATGTCTTCATGCTCCATAGCCTAAGGTTTAGAGGACTAGGAAGTTGAATTCTCCTTCAGCAATTTGGAGTCGAAAAAGTGGCTAAGCCCTTCAACAAATTCATCCTCCTCTTCCTTTGTGTCTTCCTCATTCTTATTTCCCTTTCTTGCAGACCACTCCTCATCAGTAAAAATTTCATTAATCTATACTTTCTTGCTATTTTATGCAACCTACTAGATCTCCTAATTTTGGTATTTTCAACCCCAATCTCCATCATAGCAGCAACTAGAGTATCCCCCTTGGATTCTCTCTCCACCACATCCTTACCATTGTTGTCAATAGTTGGAGGCTCCACCAAACCTTTCCCCTCTTATTACACTTTTTTCTTAGCTGTAGGTTTTATTTTAGTCTTATCGAGGGTGGATTTGAGCTAATAGATCCTAGTCACAACATTCGACTAGGAAAGCCCCACACCCCGCTTTTTCTTTTTGGCTAGCAATTTAGGCCTAGGGGTTTCAGTATTCCCTAGAGGGGTTTTTCTTTTGGGGCCCTTAGACTCAGCTAGAGAGATATTTGTTTTAGTAGGGGGTTCAAATTCCTCAATATGGATAGTGGGAATGGGTGTGGGTAGTAAATCATGAGGTAAAAATGATAAAGCCTCAAGATGAGGCCTTAATGGAGTGGCAGGTCAGGAGAAGCCTCGGGGTTTGGGTGGCAACATCAGGGCATTTCTCAATGGAATGTTCTAAAAAATTGAGTAAGAAGAATGGGAATATCAATAACATTTTATGGTGGAGGTGATTTAAAAGAGGCAAATCATAGTAATATAAAGTTTTATATCTACCCTCTAAAGTGACATACTTCATGGGAGCGAGACAAACTTAGTCCCAAGGTCTTGGGAGAGATTCTCTTTCAAATTTGAATTGGGAGTAGATAGCCTTTTGATTTCTTATAAATAAGGCTTTAAGTCTTTCATTGTCCTAAGCCTTGGTGTGCTTAGGATACTTCTTCCTAGTAAAAGAGAGCCATGTTTCCAAAGCTATCACCTCCTCATTGACTTTAAAATAGATACCAACCATGGTAACCCTTCTTTATTTACAAGAGATCTCAAATTGTCCTGACATCCTTAGATTATGACCAACCAAGAATTCCATTAAAGGAACCAAACCTCCTTCAACATAGATGTGCCAAACTAGCAGGTCCTTAGGGAATTCCCCAAAATTATCTCATTTCGTCCTCACCCTGTCAACACCCATTTCTCCTCTATTTACCTTGAAAAACCAAGAAATATGTGAGAGAAAAATATTATAATTTTTATTAATGTGAGAAGTTTTCCAAACACTTATTATTTTAAGCCAACCAGGAAGTCTCTAGGAAATCAAGACAGTATGTAATTCACACACTTTAGGAGTTAAATCCAATAAGGCTATCTCCGCGATCCCATTAATGAAAATATTTAAACACGTGTAGCCAAGTTTGCGAAAAATGCTCAAAATGGAAGGTTTTCCTTCCACATGGCCATTGCACAAGTATCAATGCTAGTTGGCTATGGGACCAAATTTAGGCTTCCCTAAATATCTATCTTTTATCCTTAGAAAAATTTTAGTGGAATTGATAAGACAAAGCAAGTGCTTTACACCATAATTATTAGTCACATAAAATTTAAATTTAAGAATTCATAAGGATATGTGAAGGCTAAGACAAGATATCAAATAACATATGCATTCAGTTAAGTTAGAAGCACACACATTCTTTGTAAACATAAATGCATCATTAGAACTTAAAACTAAATAAAACATTTACATGTTTTGTTAAGTTAAAATCATGTTTGTGTTTTGTAAAGTTAAAAGAATGTATGTTTTTGGTGAAGTTAAAAAAACGTATGTT
This sequence comes from Sequoiadendron giganteum, assembly GCA_007115665.2. Classification (NCBI taxonomy): domain Eukaryota; kingdom Viridiplantae; phylum Streptophyta; class Pinopsida; order Cupressales; family Cupressaceae; genus Sequoiadendron; species Sequoiadendron giganteum. The sequence goes on from CM021105.1 coordinate 468,822,978, forward strand.
TTTGGTGAAGTTAAAAGAACATATGTTTTTGGTGAAGTTAAAAGAACAAGGTCATCTCCAAATTGGAAATTCTCTAGATGTGTGAGGAGAGAATTTTTAGGGTGGTAGGTACATAAGGTGTTGGATAATCCATATTCATTATCACTCACCATCGTTGCTCGACTATAACATAGGAAAATGGTTGTTCCAATTCTTGGTACGCAACACCCTATCAATAACAATCGTTGGTTGAAATGGAAAGCATCTGTATTGAGAATATTGATCATAGGATCAACATGGAAAGCCTATGGAATTGGTGGTTAGCTATATTGTTTAATATTTTCATGGTGAATGTGCACATTATTGTGGAGCAGCGGTGGTGAAGGTACTCTATGCAAATCTTGGCCAATTTGGGTTCTGTGAATAGGAAAGAAGTTGTGTTTCTCAGTCAATCATGCAACTATTCTTGAGGCTAATAGACCTACATGTTCAAGTACCTTCACAAATGGAGTATGTGAAGTTAAAACAAATTAGTGCTTGTACAAATGTGGAAGGGTTGTTAGCATTAATCATGATAGAAGGGAAAAGCATGGGTGCTTTCCAAATCCTAAAAGATATGAATAATCCAAAGATGTGTAATAGGGGATACATTAGTTTTGTGTCTAGAATCCATAGAAAATTCATTGGGTTTCACACATAATGGTAATTTTTTGTACATTTTGGCTTGTCAAGGTAGCTTCAGTGTAGCATAAATAAGGAGTGAATGAGGTTTAAGGGGAATCAAAATGTCTCTTCACTTTAATGTTTTGTGCAGGTGCCTTCACGAGTCAGGTGAATAACAATTTGGAATATTATTTAGCCTACATGAAGAAGCTACAAGGGATGATGTAATAAATAATGTGTTGGTAGATGGTCAATGCTCCCCTTGGGATTTGTGACATGGACTAACCACCTCCTATGGATCCATTAACTCTGGCAATTGTATCAAGCACTAACAGGTTAATCTTTAGGTTGGTCTTTTGGTGCAACAACAATTGTGAGCCAACAAGTGGTATCAAAGCCAAAGGTGTCAGGTTTGAATCCCCTCGGGTAACATTGAGGGGGAGTTTGTTGGTAGATGGTCAATGCTTCCCTAAAGATTCATGACATGGACTAATCACCTCCCATGGATCTGTTAACTCTAGAAGTTGTATCGGGCATTAACAAGTCGATCTTTTGGTGCAACAATAGCTATGGGCCAACAAAATGTTGGTTCACCAACCTAGGTGGGTGGTCATGTCCACAGTGGTGTGGTATATGAGTGGTTTTTTATCACAAAAGTGTAGATAATTGGATCCCACTAGTGGAAAATTTATATTACTAGAAACCTAGTTGCTCTCAACAACATATAAAAAGTTATTTTTTCTTTGGAAGGGATCCCTATTTCGCCTGGGTTTTGTTTTGTTGCTGATTTTTTGAATGTTGGTGCTATTGCAAGAGGTAAGAATGGTAAGATGGATTTGAGTTAGTATATTTCTATGGTAGAGGGGCATAATATGAAGTCTTTTGATAGATTATTGAGCAGTAATGGAGATTTAATCTCAACTTCTAATGTAGCTCGGTGTGGGGAATGTGTTGAGCACTTGAGGTTCATCATGCACAAATATTTGTAAAATATCTATCTTAGTAATAGTTACTACAAATATCATAAGAATTATTATATTTTACATGTCTCCTATTATTGTTGAACATTAGAATACTATGAGGGGGGTGAATACATATTCTATCAGATCTCAAAACTTTTGGAACAACACAAAAAACACAATATGTATGTGGAAAACCCCTGAGGGGAAAAACAATGGTTAGAAATGTTGAGCTAGGAGCTACTATCCTTATCTAGCCTCACAAATGAATATAAGTTACAACTTTGTTTTAGGGAAACAACCCAAAGAAGATACTACTCCCTAAAATGAAGTTTTAGGGTAACTCCCAAGGAAGCTACAACTTCCTAAAAATATATTTTTAGGGCTACAACCCAAGGAAACTAAAAATCCCTAATACGAGAACAAAATCAAGAATTATTACAAAATGATAGTCCTTCCGCTATCTGAAACTAACAATTAAGCTCAATATTTTGATGAATAGAATTTTTCTTTTTCCCTTCTCTTTTTGATGACTGCAAGTTTTCTTTGTTACTTCTGCAAATGTCTTCAAATGTCTTCTTGGTAGAATAATAGCTTACTAATTTTATCCTTCAAGAAGTTTTTCCTTTGGCTCACTACATCCAATAAATAATTAAGCACCTTATTCACTTCCCTTCTATCACAAAATATGTTTAAGATGAATTCGGACAAGAACTTACACTTATGTTCTTTCTCTTTTAGTCACTTTTGAAATTTTATCATGTCACTCACATATAATGACCTATATCAACTATGTGTTATACATGATATTACATTTATTATAATTCACATGTTAGCCTACAACAAAAAATATTAAATTTGCAAGTCAGGCAAAGATAAAAAAAATCAACATGAAACATCTAGAGGGAAGGACCCAAAAGATTATATGCAACACCATGAAGATGAACATGCCTTGTGGATTCAATAACATGATTAAATTGGTCCTAGAAACTCTTCACAACTTCAATCTTCAATGAAAATCACCTGCACGCTTCATAGATCCAAAATAGGTTGACCATAAGAAAGAACACATGAGACTTGTAGCATGTCAACCTTTACAACATTAGCAATACACATGAATGATGAAACATTATTTTCACTTCTCCCAAATGAGTTTGCATGACCCATAAAACACCTTCAAATAATTCATAGAATTCACATAACCTTGAGCTTGTCTCACACACCCTTAACATACCATAGTCAACCAAGAAAAATCTTAAACCAACAAAACATCTATTATGGATCATAGCCTATTTCAGAGAATAAAAAACACCTTGAAAAGTACCAACAAAAATTACATGATATCCAAGATTTTAATCAATAAACATTTCTATGGACCATATAAACAAAAAATATTTCTATAATGGACCATAGACATGATTTTATAGAGTATAAACAAACAATGTTTCCATTGTGGACCATAGCCACGAGGTTGCATGACCCATACAACACCTTCAAACACATCATAGACTCCATGCAAAATATATCTTTTCTCACACAACCTTAACATACCTTATTTGGCCAAGCAAACACATAACCCAACAAAACATACGTTATGGACCATAGCCTATTTCAGAGAAAACAAAAAACACCTTGTGGAGTATCAACAAACATTACATGATATTTAGGATGTTATCCTTGAATTCAACTAACTCAATTCACTGGATAACCCCTACTAAACTTGTTTGTTGCATATCCTCCATTCTCTAAGAATTAAAAATGAGGCAAATGTTACTTTCCCTAGTGTGTGGTCCTAAACCTCAAAATTTCATTTCGAGTGATCACTTCTTTTCACTTTTCAAAATTTGCAAAAAGGAGAAAGTTGCAAGTTTCAATTTTCAGTGTTAGTTGGTTTCCTGCATGTGCAGGAGTGATGAACTTTGACACCCTTGCATATTTTATGCAAAAATAAAAACATGTAGAAGAATTGAATTTCAACACCCCTGCATGTCTTTCTAGTGTTGAAACCAAACTTTCATATGTGTTAAATATTTCTACCTCTATATCTTAAATTCACACAAGGGTCATAAATGAAGGTTTTAAATGCATTTTGAGGTTTTAAATTGGTTTATTTGTTTAATTTTTCATTTCATTTTTATTATTTCCCTTTTCCTTCCTACCTGTGTTTTTTTGTGTGATATTTTTGTCTGGATTTGGTTGAGTCTCTATGTCATTTTTGCTTGGGTTTCTTCATTTTCAATGTTCATGAGTATGTTATTTTTCCTCACCTTCTTTGTGTTTATTTCATGTTTATTTGTACATTTAGGGTTGTATTTATTTTAATTTAAGTTCCTTTTTCTTTGTATTATGGTTTCAATCTATTTTGGTTTATGTTTTTTTATTTGTCCCATCTTTTTCATTCCCTAGGTTATGCTTAAAACCCGTTAGGTTTTTTTTTTGTTTCAGGTTATTTTCCACGAACTCATAGGTCATTTCCATCGCCATTTTCTATCTATTGGTTTCCATCTTTATTTTGTGTTGTTCCATATCATACTAATAAATTCATTGGTGTATCACATGTTTTTAACCCTAATACACAAGCTAATGAAGAATTAACATGCAATGCAGAGTTTAAACCCCGTACCACATAATTACACCTTTTCAAATTGACCAAACATTAAACCTACCCTACATGTTGTAGAAGTGAATTTTACTGTGTATATGTGAATTCATGTGTTGATGAGTATTCAAAAACCAATAAACACTTTAAAACATATCAATATTGCAATATAACAATGGTTAATTTCACCGCTAGTGTATGTAAGTTCCAATGCTAAATCTACATGCATATGCATAGAAATTCTCTTCTAGTGCATTGAAAAAAAAAACCTTCCTCGATCGAACCACATTTTTTCCTTGAGTGTAGGTTTGGAAAATATTGATGTCCATACATTAAAATTTAAATGCAAAATCCAAGAGCGGTAATTCTTACCATAGGTTCACTTAGGTATTTTACCCACATGCAAGGTTGGAAAAAATTTCTGGCCTTGCACTCAAATGTTTTACCTTATGTAAGGGTGGAGAGTTTCTCTGCCCTTGCATATTGTTGTATTACTAATGTGTAGGAATGTTAAAAGTTAGTGTGATTACAAAAAAGCTAAAAAATACTAGCAATCTCTCAAAAATTCAACACCTATGCACTCAAATTTCAATTTTTATGCTAACGCTTAGCTTTTTTCCCCTCTCGCATAAAAATGGCTAATTCGCTTGCAACTACTCGGTTTTTCACCAAGTTTTCACCTAAACCCTTTAATCCAAGGCAACCACTCAAAATTTTCCCACTAGTGCATGTAACCATAATTTTTTCTAATAATGCAATTTTTTACCTTCTTGTTGCAATTTAAGTCTGAAAATTTTAACTCCATCAATGTATGTGCCTTCTCCAAGAAGAGCCAAATCTATGAAATACAAGTATTAGGGGATTTTCCTAGTGACCTTGGTGTCTTCCAACACCGATGAAATTATGGATGCTAAGATAGGACATGTGGATATTTCTAAGTTTGTGGAGGAGACCAAGAAGAAACCTTTGACCAAAGGGATGAGATACATAGTTGAAAGTAACATTCAATTAGTGTCCTTCCTAGTTGTTGCACACAATTCTAAGTTTGTACTTGCAGTTCCTATACACTATAATAGAGGTGATAGAATTGTTGGAGATGATAATGGGAATGTGGTGAACAGGCTTGATGCAAAGTTCTTTGATCTAATATTTCAGTGTTTGAGCATCAACATATATTTTAATCTCACAATTTAGGTGTAGACACATTATGATCAATATCTAGATAATTATAAAACGAAAATCAACACAAGATGGTTAAAGAATCCATGGAAAATAATTTCAAGATGGCAAAAGAGTTATCCTAGGAATTAATTTGTTGAGGAAATCAATGATTTAATTACCCTTCTTAGTAGGGTTAAATTTTTTCCTAATTCCTTTATTTTTTCAAGATTGGATGTTTTTATACATTCATGTAATTGAAAAGAGGAAGCATCAAATTTAATGGGGGGGACATATTAGTGATGTTATCCATGAGAAAATAGTAAAATTTTCTACATCTTTGAAATTTTATATGAATTCATATTTGGTATATTGTGTTAAATCTATGAGGAGCTTTCTAGGTCTTGTTTATGGTGACACCATCAACAGGTCTCACATCTGAAGGTGATAGAAGTTGTATTCTAATGTATCTGTACTACCCTCAATTGACCTTGAATAATAAAATTATTCATCATTTTTGAAGGGTTAACGATTCCTTCTTTGCTAATTTTCTATGTTTTTCTGAAAAATAATTGAAGAACAAAAGGGTTTGAAATGAAGCTTCAATCGTAGTTAATAGATATGGTTTCTTATATTTGTAATTTACCGCAGTCACTTACCTAAGATTTGGCTATTTTAAGGGTTATCTATGCATGCTCCCAACATACACAGTGACAAGATCATCCTTATGGAACTTTATAAGAAAATAGTGGTTGTTCACAATAAGTAGATATAATCTCATAATCCAAGTTTTAAGTTTCATCTTTCTATTGGTAGATATTCCATCCTAAAATACCTTAAAGCTAAGGATGTAAAATCTGAAATGCAACTGGTCACATTGAAAACTTTCAAAAACAAGCCAAATTTTGATTATAGTGGAATTAAAGACAAAATCAAGAAATTCTATACCCATCTACATAGAATTGAGGATGTATGGGTTGATTCTAGAACAAAGGAGGAAATAAGAAATTTGGATTACTATTGATTGACCCTAGAATAGATTTAGAATCTTGACTTGGCAGATGTCCCAAAGGGTATGGAAGATGAAGGTGAAGTTTGAATCTAGTATATGAGAAGAATATTTTTTTTGCAAGTCATCTCCCTCCAATCTAATGGTCCAAAAAGGAGGTAACTTCTATTAGGGAAATATTTCACCCGATCCTTGCAAATACTAGTGTTTTGTTGCAACAAAAGGGGATAAGGTTGAAGTACTTTGAGAGTATATTTGATGGGGAAGATCTTGAAGGATAGACAATAAAGAGGATAGAGTGGAGGATGAAGAATAAGGTTGATGTTCCCACTACTAGAAAAACTCCTAAAATAAAATTCAAGCTAGGAGGAAGTTAGAGTAAAGCTATTGAGATTCCATCCACCATCACAAAGGAGGTGTTAGCTCGGGAGGAAGATCAAGAAGTAAAAGGAAATCATGAGGAAGCACAAATGTCTCCTCATGAGAATATTCTAGAAGATCCTCTTGTTACTTTTCCTATTGTTGCTACTGTATCTATCTCTACTCCTCCTACTACTTTTTTCCAAAAACCCTTATCATCTATTACAATTTCTCCTAGTAACATAATTATTTGTGATGTTACTATTTATATTACACCTTCTATATCAATTCATTCATCCCCAACATTAGGATCCTTTTTTGATATCCCTAGGAATGAATTTGAGAATATTTTTGGTTCACCTTCCAATATTCCAAGTTTTTCTTCTCCTTCAATTGACATAACTTCACGTTCAAATTTGGATAATTTCATGTCAAAGACTATGCAAAATGTAACAAGTGTGGAAATACCAACATTGATTTTGACTATCACACCACCACTTGTTACGACTAAATTTGTGACTGCAATATCTTCTACTCTTACAATGACTACAAGACCTAAAGAGAGTTATTCTCCACTTCCACCTTGGATACAAAGCTAGACACCTAAGAGAAAGAGGAAAGTCATCTCCTTAGATGATTTTAACTTTGGATAGTTGGAGCCTATAAAGACAATAAAAAAAGAAGCCAAAGACTCTTTATAGGCTATTGGTGGATAAACTATGATGTAAGTATGTAGAGGTGGCACAACCTCCTTGTGATAAGTCTATTTAAGAAGTTGGTATTTCTATGTATTCGATTACAAGGGTTGATTTGGGAAAAATGACTCATAAAGGAACCAAGGAAAACACACAATCAACATTGGATTGCCTTATTGAAAAGTTTGATAAGGTAAATAATATCAAAGATAAATAGAAGGCCAAAGTTGAGAAGTTAACTTAAATACTCTAGAAGATTACCCAATCTTCAAAGACAATAGAGCCTATAGCCACAAGTGTTGAAAATTCCAATAATACAGAAGGCTGAAAATTTACATTCATGGGGCAAGGTAGTCAATTATTTTCTTGATAGGATGATAGCACAAGCGATGCAACTTTTGAGTTTTTCTCTGGAAATAATGGGAAATATAGATGCTAAAATTAGATTTGGATAAAAATATTGATATATTTTCCCAAGAGCAACAAGAAATAGAGGACATTATAGAGGCTTGGATTAAAATGAACTAAATTAAGCTTATCATGTTAGTAGATATTGTGATAATTCCCAATAGAGAGATGTTTTTTGAGGTGAAGGAAACAATGAGACATAAGATACATGGAAACAAAGGTTTGATCAAAGATTTGTAGGTAGCTCAAGAAGTCAGTGAAGACAATGATTTGAATCTTGTCAATAAAATTGAGTTGCCTTGAAAATTACTTGATGAAAATAAAAAAATCATTCCATCTGATGAAGTTACTTAGGAGTTCACATCTATGATCCAAAAGGAATTTGAAGATCAATCCTTCTCAATGGATTTGATGGAAAATTTGCTAGAAATTTAACTCACCCTAGATAATCTAAGGTATTTATAGAAAGGCATAGGAAATCTTGCAATACCATCAAGAACTCAATAAAAAAAAGATCGTGTTATCTCCAAGCATACTTTAGGTCCTAGTAATGAATAAGTCCAAGTGATCTTGAAAAAATGAGGACTTTTTGGGGAAAGAAAATGGAGAATTATGGATGTGTCTTTCCTAGACTTAGGTTTTTTTTTTGTATTTTTTCTTATGTAATTATTTTTTGACATTTTACATTTCCTTTATTAGTATGTAATTACATGTAAAAATGGTATGAGTCCTAAATCAAATTAGAAAGTGTTTTTTAATAAGTCAAATTAGTTATTGCTTTCCTAGATTAGCTCTCAACTCTCCTCTATATATATGAGGAAGTTTATTTTGTAAAGAACCTTTTATCTTTGAAGAAAAACACTACCCATTTTGAGAAGCATACTTTAATCTTTGTGTTGAATGAGCATATTGAAAATTAATCAATAAAACAGGAATATTTGCATCCAAACTTTGTTTTGGAGCATATTGGTTATGTTTAATATTGTTCTTACAACTGTAATGCCTCACCAAGTAACCTTAAAGGAAGTTGCAATTAACGTCTTAAGCGAACTAATTTTTTTTTTATAAAGTGCATTTAACATACACATTCACTTACTAATTAACAACAACTTCTAAGGCTACAAGGTTAGGATTACTTAAACTCACACATACATATTACATATAACCATAGCATTATAACTTTATGAAATAAACATCATACATCATAAGAATACCACATAATATAATAAGATAATCAACCAAGATACAATATCATAAACATTATATTAAACCAATAGTTATATCACTCATTCCCAAAATGAGGCAATAGTACACAAGGTTACAATTACAGAATTCCACCTCATAAACATAAGAGGGATAAAGTAACTTATACAAGTTAAAATATTACAAAGCAAGTAATTACAACAAGAACCACCAGCTATCCATCTAGATGTTTTGCCACCAAGTACTGAAGATAGATGGGGACCCAATGGTTTTGGTGCATGTTCCACCCTACCAATGTGGTACCCAAAGGCTCACCCCCCATGCTAGGAGATAGTAACAAAGTAACATGGACAAAGATTCTACTACCTCTAACCAAAGTCAGACTCAAACTGACTCATATTGTTATAACCAATCGAATAAATTAACAAGTACAACTCATTCACCATACAAGTACGAATCAAGTACATCTCAAGTACAATACAAGTACAAATCAAATACAATACAAGTACAAATCAAGTACAACATTCATATCACTGACATAGGTCACATTGCTTCCAGACATAATATTAATCAAGTATGTTCAAAGAACCATACACATAAAACAATTAACAACAGTTGTCCTAGATAGAGTGTCATCACAAGGTTTGTCATGAGATCTCCTCTGGGTATTCTTCATAGGCTTTGGCACAAGTAATCTTGGTGGCATCAACCGAATCCTGGCACTCATACTCACTTATGCGGAATCAACTACCTCTCGCAAGGACAAGATAGTTGATCTTGCCATTCCAGGCCTTCTCACTCATCCCAAGTCTAAACAAGCCCTTGTGTCTATGAGTGAGGAATAAATTATCTTGATTAGTGTGAACTACATCCTAATCATCTAAGTACATTAATTTAATTATCACTTGATTAACTCACTTTTGAAGGTTACCCGGTTTACCACTTTGGGCTCCGACCCCTATCAAAAGCCACTCTTCTATTCGACAACACACACCCAAACAATCCACCAAGGGAACACAAGTGCATACCAACTAGGCATCATAATTCACTCCAAAACAAGGAGGATACAAAAAATAGAAACTCACTCCAAACATCTTGGAGGCAATAATCACATAGTCCACTCCTTTCATAGGAGGCAACAAGATGAAACCACATAACAAGGTCACTCCATACAAGGAGACACGGATCCCATAATCCGCTTCTAAACCAAGGAGGTGCAAACATCCCCGTTCATGAAAACCAAGTAAAACTGAAAAGACGCCATGCACTACCCAAGGAAAAACAATTGGATGGCATAAAGATTCAGCAACCCTTATCATCTAAGTTCTTTTGGAAGACTTATAATTTAGGACTAACACTAAATCCCAAAACCAACAATGCAACTTGATGACATAGCAACAAAAGCATTCAAGTCATCAATCAAATCTAATATTTGGATTTCCTAAATCCATACTCATTCAATAGGTAGTGTTGACAAAGTCAAAGACACGATAACTAGATCATCTAAAATAATCATAACCTCTATTTCCCTTTTCATTATTGGAAATCTAAAACAATTAAACTTACTTCCCTTTACTGAATACAGAGAATTAAATCCTTTAAGATAATCATGAGGAAGATACTACTTTTGGATATACTAAATCCATATCTCTTTCATAATCCAATCACAATGATTCAATTAATCTAAATAGAAATTAATAAATAACATAATTGATTGCCTTATCAATAAAACAACTTCTTAATTTACTTTTAAATCAACACAAATCCATACAAGTAAACTCTTTCCATTTCCTAACCAACTCTTACATCTCATTCAATTTTCTATTTAAAACATTCAATCATTTTAATATAATACCATATTGTTTCTCTAACCATTTTTCATATACACTAATCAATCCATTTTTAAATCTCTATTCAATAATATATTGCATGCATCTCATTAAAATAAAATACGATAATGAATTTTTACACTTAATATATATATATGCTCAATATTATATAGACACCAAATATATATACTAATAAATTTAATTACATATATTCTTTAATATTCCATTCACAATGACTAGATTACTCTATGGAACTAAATAAAACATAATAACTATTTTCCTGTTTCAATATAGTTAGTCCCTAAATTTACTTCTAATGTAACTTAACACTATTGCAAACAATCTTTTCAATTTTCTATCTGGAGTCTATGTCTCTTCAACTATCCATTTAAAAACATGCAATTTCATCAATGTATAAAAATATCTTTTGGCTTATCTATTTGACCACACATTCATATTGTTTCTAATTAAATCTCATTAATTTAAACAAACATTTAAATATAAATATTTCTATAATTCTTCAATATATTTAAATATCTTTTTCCTTATCAATTTTAACCATACATTCAAAACTTATCATTTAAATTCTTCATGCAAAGTTAAATTACACACTTAAATAAAACAAGGTAATACTGATTGAAAATACTTATAGATATATATATACATTTCAATATATTTTCTTCAATCATACTAACAAAATAAATATTTCCTTTTAAATCAAGTAATTACTTCTATTAAAAAAATATCTTTCTCTATACATTTTCTACGCATACTAATCATTTCTTTTAGAACACTAATAATACCAAATTTCCAAACAACAAAATAAAATAAGATAAAATATTATTTATTCTCTCAAATGGATATATACCTTCAATATATATATACTAAATATAAATTAATATATTTAAATATATTTAATCATTAACATATCTTCTATTCTTTACAGAATATCAAATTGTTTAATTCAAAATAAAATATCCCTTATCATCAATTTTCCAAAATATAAATATATTTTTCCAATTAAATCAAATTAATAATTGGACCTTTTACACATGAATTTAAATTCCACAATTAAATTTTAAATTATGCATTCTTTAAATCAAATATTTAACTCCTTCAATTAAACTTTAACATGCCATTTTAAAATAAACAATAATTTCTCCATACGTTTATAATTTTAATTCCACTAATCTAATATACAAATTTTATTTAAAATAATATAAATAAATATAATACTTTAGTATTATAAATTATAATATAAAATATTATTAAATAATATTTTAATATTATAATAACAATACCTAAAATATTAATATTTATAAATATCAATTTATTATTATTTTATTTTCAAAACAACCATGGGAAAATAACTTAACAGTAGTCTCATGTTTCAAGCATAACTCAAAAACTACGATCTGGTTATTTGCGATTTTTTGATAGGTATAAGAAAATTTCAAAATGCAAAAAAAATTTAAATTTCCTCACAACCCAGTTTGTGTAAGTGAAGTTATAGGTGACGCAACCAGATCATTTTACCAAGAAAAATATAACTATACTACAAATTTTAAAATCCGTTTTTTAATAATAAACAGAGGGTTTTATTTTCTAAAATCATTATAAATGCATTGTTCAATCTCTATGTTTGATTTCCAATAACAACAGAATCTATTTCCCCAAATAGTTTAAATTCAACTGAGGTTTTCACAATTTTCACTCAAGAATTTTCACAAGCAAAGGCTGTAAATTTATTTAATTCTTTTCTTCTAATATCAAATTTATTTTCTAAAACAGATTTAACAAACAAATCTTTAATCACTACTATTTTTGAAAAACAATCAAGACAATAAAACACAAAGAGGAAAACCTAGTACAAGAAGCTATAGGAAGAGATGAATTTCTAATGCAAGCCTCCTCCAAGGATTTCCTGAATTTTCTTCAATCCTCCAATGAATTCAATCCAAAACCCAACAAATGCAAGCAATCTTTCTTTCAATCAATTCTACAATCAAACTTTCTTCAAACCCTTGTGCAAATTTTCCAACATTTCTTCCCTACTATAAAAAAATGTATTTTTTTTCTAAAAGATTTTTCTCCCCTAAAATTAAAACATGTATTCTTTATAAATCAAAAATACCTAATACAACCCTAATTCACATTACATGCAAATTAGATATTTCAATTTCAATTTCAATTTCAATTTCACTTTCAATTTCAAATTTCAATTTCATTTTTCGAAAACCCACTTTCAATTTAAAATGCAATTTCAAATAATAAATTAATTTCCAAAGTTGCAACTAATTTCCCAAATAAACATTTAATTACAATTTCTAATTTAATTCCCACACGTTGAAATTAAATTCCAAATTTAATTTTAATTCTTTTATTTCCTTTCATTCTCTTGCATCACGTTTAATTAATTAATTAAATAATTTAAATATAATTAATTAATTTAAATATCAACTTTTATCCACATTGCATTATTTAAATTAAATAACCATCAACATGATTTAAATGCAATTATTCTAAATATTTATTTCCAAATCAAGAATTCTTCAGAATTAAATAACATTAAAGCAAGACAGACAATGACTCGACACACACAACAACTGACACACTAAGGCTAGGGTGTAAACTTGACACATGTTACCTAGCTACTATCTCCCGTTCAACTTAACCGTTGGATCGACACGCTCAAACCTGTGAAACCAGGTGGAGTCGGTGTCATGTACCTGCAATCCTGCAACCAAGTAAACAACATCATATAATATATCCAGCATATAATACACACCATGAAGAAGGAATTACGGATTCGTAGGGTGCTCGCAAGCGAGTGATGCGAAACTGTCCTCTTCACCAATACACTCATCGAAACTGACACTTCCATCACAATCCAGTAATCTCATAATAACATCTCATGTTAACTCTACAACATCATTAATCCATAATGCAAGTGAAACAATAATCAGATAACTACATCCCACAATAATAGCGATCAAAACATCATAACAAAATGTATCCAGTATCAAAGTAACTGCAACCAAACATAGCATAAAGCAACTTGAACAAGAAGCAAAACAGAGGGGTATTACAACAACTTTCTTATCACATTTTCTTGAAATTGGTTTATAAAGTTGCATGATATTTCATTGTTAAAGGGAATTTAGATTTGATATTGATAGTTTTTGAGATACATTATTGTGTTTGGAGATTTATGTGTTTGTGTATGAACTTGGTTGATGAATCAAATTTTTTGAGATTTGATTATTGCATACATTTTTTTTATCTCTTGATGTTATTCAATGAGTTATTTGAGCTACAACTTGCTACACTTGTTATATTTTGAATTCATCGTTGGAAGAGACAAAATTATTTGAACTTTTGTGGATTTTTAGACTACTAAAATTATTGGTATCATTGTTTATTATTCTTACATATAATCAAGTTATATATTGGTAATTACTACTATAGATAATAATTTGAAGTGGATTGATTATCATAATAGAATTGTTATAAGAAAGAAACATCTTTTTTGTAAAAGGAAAAAGGGTGAAGGTAACACCCAATGGATAGATTTAGTTTATATAACCTAGGTTATCTACTTGTTAGTTTAGAGAGCAGTAAGAAGGGAGACTCCCATTTCTAATAGGAGAGATTAATTTATGATCACAACTATGTCTAAAACTACCATTTTTTAATTGGTAAATAGATTACAAAATATTCACCCAATAGTTTTTTTGCGACTCTATTGGGGATATGATTATGCAATCAAAGCCTAAAGATTTTGAGTCAACTACTAAAGTATACTAGTGCATTATTGTGATTGTAATTATCTTTTTATTGTTGATTTTAATTTCTTTTCAAAGACTACACTCTAGCATATAGAATCTATACATGTGGTCTAAGGGCACAAGGTCAAATTGAAATTATTTTTCCAAGAATGAGATCATAACATATTACTACTTCAAATTGCAACATAGCATAATTTTGATACTATTTTTTTAAGGACAAGATCACCTCTACAGCGCACAAGTATTTTTCTTCCTTGAAGTGTAAGGTCACCTATTCCAAGTGAAGCTTCTAACATTCAAAGGAATTTACCTGTTACATTTATTCAGAGGTATATTATCCCTCTATTCAATCAAGGTAGAATTGTATCTTAACAAGGTCCTTGTGGAAATTATTTTGTTTCTTTGAGATTGGAGACACCTTTCATTGAACTTCCTTGGGTTTCACATAGGAAAATACCCAGATTCTATGGAGATGGAAAGCAACACCTAGGTGATCATATCACTAAATTTTATATTGTATGTAGGGTTCCTGGAGTGGAACATGAGGATGTTTCAGTAAATTTGTTTGTTGAAACTTTACAAGGAGTTGTATTTGATTGGTTCTACAATCTTGTTGTTGGAATTATCACAAATTGGGATTCTCTTTGAACCAAGTTCAAGGAAAGATTCAAGCCTTCTAAATATTATCATGCCTTGTTGGCCCAACTTACAACAATGAGGAAAGAATCACAAGGACCCATGAGTGATTTTGTGGAAAATTTTAATAAGTTTACAACTAGGATTCCAGTTAATGCTCAACCAACACCTCATAATTTGAAGTGCTTCTTCATTAATACATAATTTCTGGAGGTAATTTTATTATTGCAAAGAGATAACCCAACTGATCTTGCAACATATCAAGCATTGGATAATGAGGTTGAAGATGATTTGATTCTAGTCATAAAGATAAGAAAGGAAACAAATAGGAACAAAAAATAGGCATCTTCAGTTCAAAAATCCTCAAGCACCATAGACCTTATGGTGCAAAAGTTAGCAAATGAATTGCTAGCTTTGAAGAAGAAAATTTCTCAAGGTTCATCACTCTTTCCTACAAGGACATTCCAAGAAGAACCTATCCTAATTATTCTAACTATTTTGAAAAGCTCAAAGGAATCATAATAGACTTATTTTGTCACAAGGAAGGCTTTCTCTTGAGGAACCTCCCAAAAATGTAGTAGTGGGATACTATGAAGTTGAGCAAGAATATTTTCCATAGCTAGAATATCACTTAGAAGAAAATTCCAATCTCTTCCAAGAGGAGGAAGAAGATTTAGATGGTGACTCTAACATTGGGTATTTGAATTATGAAGAAGAGTCTACCTAAGAGGATGAACCTATTGTTGATGCTTATGTTGTTTTCACTCATTCACAAAATCAGCTTGATCAACAACAAGGTGATGCAGTCAAAGAAAAAGATAACTCACATACGCCATTTATAATTCCCAAGAGGCTGACTCCTTTAACAATCCAACCAAAGGATAAAATAGGGAATAAGAAAGTAATCCCAATCCTCCTACAACATATTCTACTTTTAATATCAGTGTCCTAATTGAAAAATCCTAGAATGATAATATCCCATCTTTGGAAAATCCTTATAAGCATTTGGCATCATACCATGCCGAGAAGACTAAAGTTCAAATGTTAGAAGTTGAGTGCCTTCAGGCTATCCAGATTAGTTTGACAAGCTTGTTATATTTTTTAAAGATAAAGGTACTCATTGTAATCAAGACCCTTCCTCAAAAATCCCAGTTGTTCCCAAACTGAGGCCTTCACAAAGTAACTTGGTTTCTATTCCCTCATTCATCCCTAGAAAAATTCATCCTTTCTCTATTTCCTTATCGATTAATGGTTATAAGTTAATCAATTATGTCATTGGTTCAGGTGCCTCTGACAACATGATTGCAACCAAAGTAACCAAAAAATTTAGTTGTTATTTTTCAATGGAAAACAAACAAGTGCCTCTTATTGAGAAAATTAAGGATGAACAATTTGAATTTGCTACATTTTTAGATAAAAAGATAAAAATGACTATCTTAATAGCTAATGTACCAAACTCATATGGGATATTTCTAGGACATAAATTTTGTAAGTATGTTGTGGGAGAAATTAATATTGACTGGTCTGAGGCTAGAATACCCATCAAGGGTGTTATGTAGAAATTAATTTCATAAAGGGAGTTTAAGTTTTTTGTAACAAAGTTTGATTACCCAAGAGCTCATATTATGTTTGAATCTTCAGGAATGGGTATATATTATTTGCAAACTAATGAATATTCTGAGCCCTCAGATACAGCTTCAAGTAAAGATCAAGAAATTGTTAAAGAATCTTCTTTATATATTGAATCATTTTCAGATGGAAAATCTCCTTCAAATGGTGAAATTTCTTCAAATGAAGAGACCTTGGATTTTGAAACAATTATTTTGGGAGATCCCAATGGTGTTTTTGCCATGGAATTTGATGGTAGTCCCTCTTCAATGATATCTGGTGTAGGGATTGTTTTTATATCTCTGCAAGTATAAATATTTCCTTTGTCCTTAAAACTACAATTTGATAATACTAACAACACTGCATAGTATGAGGCATTGTTGTTAGGAATGGAGGTTGCACATAGGAAGGGAATCAAAAACCTTCATGCTCAAGGTGATGTCAAGTTAATATTTATCTAGGTAAGGTGCTTGTATAAAAAAAATGAATGATTAAAGAATTACTGCAATCTCATATGGGATTGCATTGAGGGTTTTGATGCATTTACTATATTTGTAGTACCAAGGTAGTACAATGATAAAGTTTATTCTTTGGTGGTGTTATCTATTCTTTTAATTTTGCACAAAGACATTCATTGTACTACCTATGATATTGAGCTAGTGTTCCTACCAGGTTTTCTAGATAACTCAAACAACTAGTAGATTTTCAATGACGATCATCAAATCATTTCCTTTCTTGAGACGGATAAAAAATTTAGTGAGTTGGATTTTGAATGTAGTGTTTTTTCGTCCATTGGATTCAATTTCTAAGATAGATATGGTCACTGGTGAAGAATTTTTGTAGCTCAAAGGGAACAAGAATCGCAAAGGTTTGGTATCTCTCAAGAGAATTTTTGATAAGCATGACCAAAATGTCAAAAAGAAGCAACAATCTAGTTTTGAATCATCAATGGAAATCAAGCAAGTCAATTTGGGAATTAAGGAACATCCTAAGATGTTGAACATCAAAAAATGTTGCACACCAAAGGAGAAAGATAAATTTATTGGGTTTTAGTGGAAGTACATGGATGTTCTCATTGATTCTTATGAAGAATTGAAAAATTTCTATCCAAAGAGGTATTATATGACATTAACCTAAATTTAGGTCCCTTGCCTCACAAGTAGAAGTAGAGGCAATACAATCCAAAAATATTAGTTACTATTTATTTTGAATTTCAAAATATGCTTAATGGAAGAATTATCTTTCCTATTCACCATTCAACATGGATAGAAAATATTAATCTTTAATGGAAAGAGAATGGGGAGATCCAAATTTGCGTGGATTTCAAAAAAATTGAATCAACTGTCGCTAAAGGATAATTATCCCTTGTCGATAATGGACCAAGTATTGTAAACAATGACAGGATCTAAAATTCTATCTATGTTAGATGGATTTTTTGGATACAATCAGGTGGAGGTAAGTGAGAAAGACCAATATAAAACTGCCTTCACTGCTCCATGGATTACTTTTCCCTATTATAGACTAACTTTTGGATTAATCAATGTTAATGCTAATTTTCAAAGAGTAATGGAATTAACATTTTGCGATGTTGTGGGTAAGTTCATCATGGTCTGTCTTGATGACATGAAAATATTTTCAAAGACGTTTCAAGACCATTTTCATCACTTCCAACAAGTCCTTGAGAGGTAGTAGTAGCACAAAATTTCCCTCAACCCTAGGAAGTCAATTTTTGGGGTTGCTGATGGTAAACTCCTTGCTAAAATTTTTGAATAAGACAAGTGAGAGGGTTTGAATCAATTGCAAAAAAATTGACCTTTAAGAAATTCCATAGAAAATTAGATCACTCACAAATCCCTTACTCTTCTAATATGATCAATCATTAAGTGCAGAGACATAAACAAAGAAACACCACACATACATAATAACACAAGATTTACATGGAAAAAAATAAAAGGGAAAAACCATTGTGAGGATTAGCTCACAATATAGAGAATATCAAAACCGATTACAAAGGCTAACTACCAGAGAAGGCTCACTACCAAAATAGGATTCATTATCCAACAAGGGTTAACCACCTGGAGGAATCACTACCACAAAATTAAAAAGAATATAGAAGAGATTTGTTTTAGAGAAAAAACATCCTTAATAAAAAAATATTTCCACCACAATTCACTCAAACACTTGCAGACATACATGAATGATAGATTGCACCTTCATCTCACTACTTTTGAAAACTCAACAATTAGATCTTGCACTAATCTCCACAAAATCACACCAGATATACATTGATTTGCATATATCTCACATTTATCTTGCTTGCATTCACTTCTTTAATAAATGGATTGACTTGTATTTATACCATCTCCAACTTTGAACCATATCCAAAGTCAGCCACATTTTCAAATTCAAATTAGGTCAGTACCAAAAACTCTATGGTGGAATTAGAATGAGGGTGATACAAACACATGATTCAACCCATTTTCGTAAGCTTTGAAAGTAGTGCTAAATATAATGTTAGAAAAACCAGTGTAAAAAACATAAATCAATTAGGCACACCCAACCTTACCATGAACCAATATTTCTAGATAACAAAATTAACTTGAAAACATTCCCAACAACTTTTCCTAAAAACTGCAAGTCATAAGACTTGAAAAACCAAAAAATTAGATATAGAAACATCTAAAAATCATGATCAACATATCTATATCACACAAAAATAGGAGAAAATTCTAGAGAAAAAATTAAAGAAATCACTGAACACCTACAACCTTTCTTCATTACAATTTTCTCAATATCCTTGACATATATAGCCAATGACTAACATTCATAATAATAGAAACCAGTTGATAACAAATTAAATAGTTGACATCAATGAAAAAACCTTTATACTTGCTTCATACTTGCAACAATATCCCCCTCTATTATTGATGGAGTCACATGATGTGAAAAACCATCAAAGATAACACAAATTTTTTGAACATACTTCCTCATGATTTTACTTTCTATTTCTCCCCCTTAGTAGATAATATTTTTCACATGGTACTCTCTCTCACCTCTTTCTCTCCCACTTTTTCATCAATGGAAAAGGGAAATTAAGGTATTACATTGATTTCCCCTTTTCCATTAAGAACAAAATACTCTTTCAATGACAAAACATGACAACAGATGACACTACCTACTCCCTTTGACAGGTATCCACCAAAACATCAGTCTAGAAGAAAGATAGATTGATAGACCCACTAGAATGATGCATCTCCATATGCATCTAGCTCAAGAAGGGAGAGGAAATCACCCCTAACTTCTCCTAGAGATAATCAAAATTATCTTTAGGAAGAGGCTTGGTAAATATGTCAACAACATGATCCTTTATAGGTACATACTCACACTTTACTTCATTCTCCACAACCTTGTCTCTCAAAAAGTGATACCTTATTGATATATGATTTTTCTTTGAGTGCATCACTAGATTTGTCGAAATGTTAATTGCACTTGTATTATCACATAAATTAGAAATGGGATCTTCATACATTACTCTGATATCTTACAATGTTTGTCTCATCAAAAAATCTTGTGTACAACAAGATTCTACAACAATATACTCAAGTTCTATAGTGGATAAGGAAACTAGATCTTGTTTTTTACTTAACCATGACACCAATCTACAACCAAGAAAGAATGCATCACCACTTATACTTTTTTTTCATCAACATAACCTACCCAATATGCATCTATATAAGAACTTAGTGTAAAATCAGTATATATAGGATACCACAAGCCATAATCTAGAGTGTCATTCAAATATATGAATATCCTCTTAACAATAGAAACATGTGTTTCTTTAGGGTCTTCTTGAAATCTAGCCACAAGACAAACTACATGCATGATATCCAGTCTAGTAATAGTTAAATACAACAATCCACCAATCATATATCTATACTTGCTCTGATCAACCTTAGGTAAATCATCATCTTTACTTAATTTGCAACCAGTCACCATAGGAGTGCATGCCATTTTGGAACCATCCATCCCAAACTTATTCAACATTTTTCTTACATACTTTTACTATGAAATAAAGATCCCTTTCTTTGTTTGATTAATTTTTAGCCTGGGGAAGAAATTCATTTCACAAAACATAGACATCTGCAATTATTTTTGCATCTCTTCAGTAAACATCTTGCACATAACTTCACTTCCTTCAAAGATAATGTCATCAACATTTACAACCACTATCAAGATCTTATCATTTTCAATTTTAAAATATAGATTACTATCTGTCATAACTTTTTTGAAACCGTGTTGAATAAAATATATGTCTAACCTTACATACCAAGCTCTCGGAGCTTGCTTCCATCTATATAAATGCTTCTTCAATCTGCAAACCATATCTCATTGATTTGACAACTGAAATCCTTTTGGTTGTTCCATGTAGGCCTCTTCCTCTAATTCACCATTCAAGAATGTGGACTTAACATCCATCTGATAAACCTTGAAATATTTATGAGTATAAAATGATAAAAACATTCTAATAGCTTGCATTCTTTCCACCGAAGAAAGTGTCTCCTAAAAATCTATACCTTCTACTTGTGAACAACCCTTACCCATAAGCCTTGCTTTATTCCTAACTACTCCATTCTCATTCAATTTTTTTTTGAATACCTAGTTTGATCCAATTATGTTTTTATTTGTCAGTATAGGAACCAGTTCCCATGTTTTATACTTCTCAATCTGCATAAGTTCTTCTTTCATAGATTCCTTCCAATTCTCATCTTTGCATGCTTCAATTACATTCTTTGTTTCAATCTTAGAAAGTAAACACGAATTTATCTCAACAGTAGTAGTAGCTTTGCATCTTGTTAACACTCCTTTCCTCTTTTCTCCAATTATTTGATCTTATGAAAGATTTTTATGCACATATTTAGGTGTCTTAGGGGACACCACTAGGGCTTCTTCTTCTTTATTTTTCTTCTCTTTCTCTTCCACAACTTCTTCAACTCTTACACAATCAAGTTCATCAAATACATATACATCAACTTCAATTGAATTCTTCATTGCTTCATCAACCTTGACATTTGTGCTTTCTACAATATTTCTTAGTCTTTTATTAAAATATCTATAATATTTTCTCTTAGAATAATATCCAATTAGAATACCTTCACTTCTAGCATAAAAATTCCCTAAATTTTCTTCATATCGTCTGATATAACATTTTCTTCCAAATTC
>CM021105.1:468845191-468943811 GCA_007115665.2 Sequoiadendron giganteum
TTTACTTAATTCTTTTGCTCAAATCTTTATTCAAATTCAATTCAATTTTAATTCTTAGTCTAAAATTCAATTCATGTAAGTTTTACAAATTTTTTGTTTATGTCATTTTGAGTAAACAAATCCAATATAATTGTTTAACATTGTTCAAATTATCTATTTATTAGATATTTCACTCTTATCATATTCTTTTTCTTAAGCGTTTAAGAAAATTTTAAAATTTTCTTAAATCTCTATCTGTTCAAATTTCATAATTGTAATTTTGTTCTTTCTTGTATCATCATGTCTACCCTTATACCGGAAATTAAACTTAATAGCTCTAACTATCATCAATGGAAAACTCATGTTTCATTTCTACTTCGTTTTAAACATTTACTCCAAGTTGCTACAGATGCCACTATTGAACTAGCTGCCTCTGCTTCTCAAGCTAACAAAGTTACATGGCAAGGTAAGAACGATGAAGCACTCGGTCTAATTGGACTCTCCATTAGTCTCGATCTCTATGTCTTGATTGAACATTGCACCAAAACCAATGAAGCATGGGACATCTTGAATCAAACCTATGACAACTCCTTTGAATCACGTAAAATTCAGCTCCAAGAAAACTTGGAAGATCTAAGGTATACAAATTTTAAATCAATGGATGAATTTCTACTCAAGTTTGATGCTATTAGAACTCAGTTAAATGGTTTAAATATTACTCTTACTGATATTAGATTGATCACTATAATACTTAAGAAATGTCTCCCGAAAGAGTTTCAACAATTCATCACTAACATCCACCCTCAACTTGCTATTTCTAGTTTAGCTCCTCTTTTAACTTATCCTATTTTTAAAAATTTGTTGCATCAAGAGGAAGTAAAATTATTGCAATTTGGTACTATTAAATCTTTTGAACATGCTTTTGTATCTAAAACACAAAATCCCAATAATAAATCTCATAATAATCACGATAGCAAAAATTATTCCAATAACAACAATAATTATCGTAACAATAACAATAATCATCATAATAATGGTTATTCAAATAATAATAATTATTCAAACAATAGGTCTAATTCTAGGCCATCATACAACAATAATAACAATAACTACAATAATCAACAAAATTAGAAACCACATTGTACTTATTGTGGTAAAGATGGTCACCTAACTAATGATTGTTTTAAAAAGAAAAATGATAAGAAGCCCATGAATAACAATAATCAAAATATAGGTAATCAATCTCGTCATGCTTTTACTGCTTGTTATAAAGCTTCTCATTCATTAGAATGGATTATTGATAGTGGCGCTTCTCATCATGTTACATCTCATAGAGAATTTTTTGAGTCGTTGTAACCTAATACTACTAATATTCCTATTCAATTAGCTGATGATAGTAGTTGCAAAGTTGATGGAGTTGGTGACGTTAATGTTCCAAATGGTAAATTACACAATGTTCTTTATGTTCTTGAATTGAAATCCAATCTTCCTTCAGTTGCTCAATTATGTCAAGATTACAAAGTTGAATTTCATAAGGATATGTGCTCTATTATTGATCCTAACACTAATCATGTTGTTGCTAATGCTAAGTTGGATCATGATAACTTGTTTAAATTCTATGAGTTTGCCTCTTCTAGGTACTCTTTGAAAGTGAATATTGATTTCAATAGATGGCATGAAAGGCTTGGCCATTTGAATTCTGATTATATTTCTTTGATGCTAAAATCTAACATGGTTGAAGGATTACCACATATTGTTCCATCTAAACTTACATGCATAGGGTGCATGAGTGGAAAAATGAAAAAGGAGCCCTTTCCTCATGGTACTTCATGGAGGGCGTCTCATAAGTTACATCTTATTCATAGTGATCTTTTGGGTCCAATGGAGAACAAATCCATACAAGGTTCAAAGTATGCTCTTACCTTTGTGGATGATTTTACTAGAAGAATTTGGATTTACTTCTTGCATACTAAAGATCAAGTTCTTGACACATTTTCTGAATTTCATATGTTTGTGGAAAGGCAATTTGGTTCTAAACTTAAAATTCTTAGAATAGATAATGGTACTGAATATGTTAATAATTCTTTTCATTCTTACTTGAGATCTTTTGGTATAAAACATCAGCTTACCGTTCCTTATACACCACAACAAAATGGTGTGGCGGAAAGGAAGCATAGAACTATTGTGGAAATGGCTAGGTGTATGTTACATGCTAAAGATTTGCATTACAACTTTTGGGCTGAAGAAATGGCTTGTGCCACTTATATCCTTAATAGAACTCCTACTAAAGCCTTGCAAAATATAACTCCTGAGGAAGCATGGTTCGGTAGGAAACCCAATTTACAATACTTGAGAATTTTTGGATCTATTGCTTATGTTCACACACCCAAACAAAAAAGGCACAAATTAGATTCTAAAACTTCTTCATATACATTTGTTGGCTATGATGAATCTACTAAAGGTTATAGAGTTTATGATCCTATTACTAAGAAGGTACATATTGCAAGAGATGTTTTTATTGTAGAAAATGTACATGTTTGTTCCAAGGTCCCAGATGATGAATTTAAAGGGGGTATTCTTGATCTCATGGAGGACCAACCTCCTATTCTAAACCCTACTCCTAATTCACCTATTTCTATTCCTACTAGTATTAAAAAAGATGATGATGATGATGGTAAGAATATTTCTACTCCTACTAGTGATAATTTTTCTCATGATGGTGATAATTGTGTTCATGATGATAATGATGAATTTATTCCTCATAGTGATGATGAAAATGATGAATTTACCCCTCAAAGTGATTTTTCCATTACTTCTAAGATAAATCCTAAATGGTTTAAAAATTCACTTAATGAAGGTGATGATTATATTACTAGAATGGGTGGACTTAAACCTAGGAGACTTAATTATTGTAACTATGATTTAATGTCTTCTCTTATGCATTCTAAAGATCCTCAAACCTTTTCTCAAGCTAAAAATCAACCCCATTGGAAAAATGCAATGCAAGAAGAATATGATAGCTTAACTTCTAATAATACTTGGTATTTGGTTACTCTACCTCATGGCAAAAATCTAGTTTCATGTAAATGGTTATACAAAACTAAGTTGAATGTTAATAATGAAATTAGTAAGTTTAAAGCTGGACTAGTAGCAAGAGGTTTTTCTCAAGTTGAAGGAATAGACTATAATGAGACCTTTGCTCCTTTTGCAAAAATGTCTACCATTAAAGTTGTTCTTGCTTTAACTGCAAAAATGAATTGGCCTATTCACCAAATGGATGTTAAAAGTTATTTTTTAAATGGTGATTTACATGAAGAAATCTATATGTCTCAACCTCCTGGTTTCATTAAAGAAGGTAATGAACATCTTGTATGTAAACTAAAGAAATATATCTATGGTTTAAAACAATCTCCTAGATATGGTATTCTAAAATCAATGCTTTCTTTATTTCTCAAGGTTTTACTAGAAGTAAAAAAGATCCTAACTTGTATATCAAGCATAGTGAAGATGAAATTATTATTATCATTTTATATGTTGACGATTTGATTCTTACTTCAATTTCTAACCATTTAATTTCTGATATTAAATCTCAACTTAACCAAAAATTTCAAATGACAGATCTAGGTCTTCTACATTACTTCTTAGGAATGCAAATTTGGCAAACCCCTAAGGGTATTTTTATTTCTCAAAGTAAATATGCTAAAGATCTTCTTGATAGATTTCATATGAATGATGCTAACCATGTTTCAACTCCTTGTGAATTAGGAACTAAGTTAATGATAGATATGGAGACTCCATTTATAGATGCTACTCCCTATAGACAACTTGTAGGAAGTTTAAATTATCTAACTCTAACTAGACCTGATATATCTTTTAGTGTTAGTTTAGTTTCAAGATTTCTGTCCAAACCTCAACAAACACACTTCAAAATTGCTAAAAGAATATTAAGATATATTAAAGGTACTCTTGATGTAGGATTATTTTATGATGCAAATTCTGATTTTACATTAAAAGGCTTTACTGATTCAGATTTAGGTGGAGACCCCAATGATGGGAAATCTACTTTTGGGTATTGTTTCTTCCTTGGTTCAGGTGCTATATCTTGGAAAAGTAAAAAAGATCAATTTGTTTCTCAATGCTCTACCGAAGCTGAATACAAAATTTGTACTAATGCCTCTAAAGAAGCTTTATGGCTTAGAAGAATACTTGAAGATTTGGATCTACCTCAACAAGAACCTACAACTCTATATTGTGACAATCAAAGTGCAATAGCCTTGGCAAAGAATACGGTTTACCATGCAAAGTCAAAGCACATTTCACTGCACCACCACTTCATTAGAGAACAAATTGAAGAAAATAAAGTCTCCCTCATCTATTGCAAGGGTGAAGATCAAGTTGCAGATATTTTGACAAAACCTCTTTCTAGAGAGAAATCTGAATTTCATTGTAATAATCTGGGTTTGATACCCCTTGATGTAAACTCCCCAAGTAAAGATTAAAGGGGGGTGTTAGAAATTAATCTTTCCTTGGTGAAAATATGTATTTAAAAGGATAAACCAAGGTATCCTATATTGTATTTGTCCTCTAGTCCAAATAGGAGGACATGTCATTTCTTGTAATTCCTTTAATAAGGAAAATAGATATTCCCCCTTAAGAGGAATCACACATTTGTCACACACACAATAGGAATGTGGCATTCATAGGAGATGAGAGCTACATGGAAACTCCTCCACTCATCTCTACTTAAGAGATGCCTCTCACACACTTAAAAAAAACAATCTTCTCCATTCTCTCATTTCTTCTCACATTCTCTTCTTGCTCTCATTATTGTATCGAGCTTATTGCTCTCATTCTTTAGGCTTTGTGCCATATTCTTATTATTCACAAGGGGTTTTTCTTGCTTTTCCCCTTTCAAATCCTTGTGTTCTTGCCTTGGTTCTTGGAGAATTTTGGTGAGCTTGTGTTTGATCTATTGAAGGAAAATCTTTCTCTTTCTCTCTTAGTGTTTGGTGAATCTCTTCCATTGCATACTCTCTTGGATTCTTTCCTTACCTTTTCATATTAGTTTATGCATCCTAACAGTTGTGATATGGGTTTCTATTTTTTCATTCTTTTATGTTAATAGTGAAATCTCCTAGTTCGATGTGAATGTGAATTTTTTTATGTTGTGACAATGAAGCCTTTTGGAAGGCTGGTGGGTCTTCTCCAGCTAACTGTTTTTGGATATTTTTCTCTCCCTTGTTTTATAAATGATTACATATAAATTTTAGGGGAATATTTTGAATTCTGGTGAAATTAGCAATGAAATGCAAGTAAAATGTAAGTGTAATTTATCTTGATTATTGTTGCTCCCTTGTTCTATAAAAGAAATTTTAAGGTTGATTACAAGGGTTTGAATTTTAAATCTCATAATGGTCTAGGTGAGTAACTAGGCTTTGGAAGAAGAACGTTGTATAAATGTTGATGAATAGAGCAATAAGAAGTCTAGGGTATGAGTCATATATGTAGTAATATTAAAATAGTTTTATAGAAGCCACAAATATGATGTAAAATCTTAAGTTCTAAAGCATATACTCTCTTATGTAATATTCCTACAAATTATGAATGAAAACATTAATAATATTTTAGTTCATCTTTAATTGTTTTAATTTATTGTGTGGATTTTTTTTGGCTTAAATTCAAAGAATTTATTAAATGCTAAGATAAGGTCACAGATCTGTGGGGAATTGCATAGGATTTGGTAAGAATTTATGTCTTAAAAATAGTGAGTTGAATGCTGCATTGTAGTATGATGAAAATCCATTAATCTATGAGAAAATGGTTGATATATTACTAGTTATTACATGATTTGACTCCATTTACCAATGGATAAAGCATTGGTTTATTCATTAGAATGTATTTTTTAGAATAAACGAGCTAGCAATGCACTTGAATAGGGATTTGGAATGAAAAATTAAAAATCATTAAAAATATTTTCAATTACAATTTGTAACTCTGAAATTTCTAGCATTAGGTAGTAATTTGTGCAAAGGTCAACCAAATCTTTGAGGTAGGATGCTTATTTCACATAAAATAGGAATTGATATGTGTATAAAATTCTCTCTAAGAACTAAATATCTTTGGAGTGTGATGAGGAGTACCCTAATGGTTTTCACAGAGCCTGAAGAGTAGGAGTGAGGGCCTAAGAATCCTTACTCGTTAGTTGGCCACTAACTTTGCAAATTCTTGAGCATAAGGGTTGGCTACCCTTTAGAGGATTTCAAGGTTCAGCTAGAAAAAATAACCAATAGAATGGATAATCCTCTAGGGAAATACTCAAGAAAAATTTGATAGAAGATCATTTAGACTTAAGAGTCAAGAATTTGGTGAATCTGAACATCTGGTTCAAATATTGTGAGGTTTTCAGACCTAGAAATGGTTGTGCTATAGAAAATTTCAAAGAATTTGTGTGACTCTACTATTGGAGGAGACCTAGAAGGAAATCTATCTTTGAAAGAGCTTCAAATTTCTTGAAGTTCAATCCTCTATGAAGAGAGGTGGAAAATATGGCTAAATAACTTACTAAAATATGTGAAGAGAGTTCTAGATCTGAAGAAATTTTCAATTAAAAAGAAAGATTAATAGCTACTACAAGTTTCCAAGTATTCTCATAATGTAGATAAAGTATTGTCATGTGTGAACAGTAATTCATGAGAAATATTCAAGAATTAAGATGATAGATGATCCCCTATGAAGTGAAATAGCACTAAGAAAGGGATAGTAGTGATAGTTTTACATATTTCAAGGTCAAATTTGAGATCTATGTATTGTGATGAAGAAGTATGTTTTTATTTTGATCTTAACCATTGAAGGACCTTAAGCAATTTGAGATAGGAATTTTCTTTGTAAAGGATTAAGATCATATTGTAAAAGAAGTTTCAAATACCTTGTGTAACTGCAATATTTATCTGACAAAACTTGTAAAGGTATAAGAAAATGTATGTGTAAATATATACATCCTTACATGGTTCCTAGTGTAACCATGGCTTGTGCTTAGCACTAGTTAGGTTCTCAAAGAAATTTCAGTGCTGAAAGTTATAGAGCTAAAAAAATCAGTGATATCTGGGGTTACCCAAATTTCATACCATCTAAGAACAAAGATAAGATACCAAAATTCAATGGTGATAAGTTTGAATAAGAAAATATGCATTTGCAAGAATTTTTAGATGTGATGGGAGATTGTGCACTTGATTGTGAAGATGTTTTTATGAAAAAATTTGTTCAGTCCCTAAAAGGAGATGCAAGGGACTGGTTCTCCTATTCTCCAGTATCCTCTATATGTTCTTGGGATGATTTTAAAGAAATATTCATGGAACAATTTGGTGAAAAGGTGGATCCCATTTCAATGAGACAAACATTTATGAGCATTGAGAAAGAATAGGATGAGCTAATCCCAAATTTTAATCTTATATTTTCAAAGGTATTAAAGGACATACCAGAGGATCTACAACCAAATGATGAAGTGTGTTTGGTGGTATATTTAGGTTAATTTGGTAAGAAAATGAGTTATTGGCTAAGAGATAAAGATCCCACAACATTTCATCAAACATATCAAAATTGCTATGGATATTGAAAATAACTTGAAATATTAAATGATGAAAGGAAATAAGGTTGCAAGAATTGGTGGTCACACCTCTTGCAAATTGACTTCATGGATCAAATAATAGAAATGATTTTTAAGATAATAGTGCTTCTATTGCTCTAATTTCTCCATCATCACAATATGCAAATCATAGTGAGTTTCAAGATGACTATGAACAAGATTTGAGAAAAGTTGATCATGTCTTTTGTTAAGAAATTGTATGAAATGAAAAGGCATAAAGGAGAATCACCTTATGATTTATTCTAAAGACTTTTGGATGTTTTATTGAAGGTTCCTAGGAATATCAAACATGAGGATTCAATATGCATTGATCTATTTTGTGAAATTTACGAGTCTAGATTAAGTACATTACCAAAGGAATTGAAGCCTCAAATTTTTGATCAAATATTTGAGTGGATAAAGATTGTAGAAGGAGCCAAGTGTGATCATGTACAAAAGGTGATTTTTCAGAATATTGGTAGTAGTTTTCCTATTGAGGAGAATTGAAAAACAATGCAAACAAATGGAGAGAGTATAGAAGAACATGAACATCTATCTTATTTTATGGGTGAATGTAATGATTGTAATCATTTCACAAGTAACAAATATGTTGATCAATGCAATAGTGATGAAGATAAAGATATAGGGTTTGAAGAAAAAATAGAGAGGCATGAACTACATCCTTGGGATATCCTGAATGAGGAAGAAGTGAAAGAGATGTGAGAGGTCATTCCCTACCAATATTTGGTCACTAACAATGATGCATGTGTTTTTGATACCTCATTGCAAATCAAGGGTTAGGGTGTTCGAAATGAATATTTAATCATTCAATCTGAACACAATTCAATCTTGATGGATCTCCTTGCTATAATAACTATGATGAAATTAGATGTGGTCTTTCCTCTATTAATTCTTATTATCCTTATGATGTATAGGTGGAATCATTTGCTTTGAGTAGGTTTTATGATAATAATAATGGAGATGTATATCTTCTTGAGGAGGAAAAATTTTCTCCATGTGGAATTTTTTTAGATTGAATCAAAGATATTGACTATTGATGATGTGAATAAAATTAAAAACCTATTTATATACTCTTCTAGTGATTATAGTGATCTAGGATATAATGGTGATTTGATAGTTTTAGACCATCATGTTGAGGGAGGAAAAGCTTTTATGAAAACAATGAATGTGTTGAATAACCCCTTATTTGATGAGCTTCCATCTTCACTAGAAATGAGAAATGGTGATTCGTATTGGTGTAGAAATAATCCACTCTTTGTTGATGACTCTGATGATGCATCTGATACGAGGTTAGAATATGACAATGAGAAAATAAGGCAACACATTGATGAGCTCCTTGGACGTATTGATTTTGGTCATCTTACATATGACATAGATATATCCAGTAAGCTTGAGAATCAACATGAGATTGAAGTTTCTACTTGTTTCTTTGAATATTGTCATTATCCTAGTGAAAATGAACTGAAAGTGCCTTATTCACATGAAGGATGCAGTGATATAGATATTGATAAGATCACTCATATACAAGTGAATGAAAAAATGGAGTTGTATGCAAACATGGAATGTAATTAGCACTTGCCATCATTGGAATATGTCTATTGTAGAAATAATGAACAATTTGAAGATAAGAATGTATGTGTTTAGCATGTTGATCTTGAACAAAGTGCTAGAAATGATGAAGGGGTGGATGAAAGTTCTTGTCCATATTTCTCATAATTTTTTATGTAAAATAGATGATGATGTACTCATGGATGAAATAAGGGCTTCATTATTGAATGATCAGAATGTACATCATGACAAGCATATTAAACTTGGATCAATATCATTACCAACTAATAATGTTGAAGAATTTGTTGGTTAATCTAATAACGCACATGGATTTCCCTTTGCACATGAATGCCTATTTGATGATATGAGTGATGACTTGTTTGGGCATACTTCTGAGGTATTTTTCTTGGAGCTGGAAATGATGAATGAAAATATATTACTAAACTTGAGATGAGTGCATTTACCTAATTCTGAGATGTTAATGATGTAAATGACCTCTATTCCCATGATACCAAGGAGTGTTCTAATGTAGCACAGTTCATGGATGTTTCTAAGTATATTTTTCTCTTGTTTGATTCACCTAGCGGTTGTTTACATATTACACAACAAGGTGCTTATGAAGATTTTTAGTTTGATGTACAAAAATGAGTGTGAGATCAAGGTATGTGATGTAATTGGCTAGGTTGAATATGAATGTTTCAATTTTCCAATACAATTAGGTATGGTTGATTGTGTTAATCATAATCGAGTTGGTTGTTGGGAAATTTTTGGTACAATTATTGAAGCATTACAGATAACAAAGGATAATATTTTTGATAGAGGTAAGAGTTGGCCTTAAGTTTTGGGGGCCTGGGGCCACCAATTTGAGGAGTAAAGCCAATGAAGTTACATAAGAAGGATTCTTAAATTCCAATTGATATGAACTATATAGTCCTATAGTTAGTGCATATAGGTTTCATATGTTTTGTTTCGGTTGTGTCTTCTTGCCTTGTCTGGGCAAGATCCTAGGTGTTTTGTCTCTCTATGTTGCTCTTCTTCACCATGAGATCTATTTTCTCTCCATACCCACTAGGGGTATACATCCCCAAGCATGAGCCACTGATTTTTTATAAAAAATTGTGATAATTCCTTGCTTTGTCATAGTTTTTGTCTTTGTGTCTAAGGGTAGGGTTTGGGGTTTTTGTAAGAAAATCCTTGCTTCAAAATTGTGTAAGTCTTAAACCCTTGGTGTTTTGATCCTTCATTGACCTATGGCACCTGATTTTCAGTTGCCTAAGTTACAACTTGAGCCATTCACATCATTGTCTTTACCGACCCCTTGGGTTAGGCTTCTCGATCACAAAGCACCTTTTCATTGCTTAAATTTTCCTATGGTCAGGCTAAGATTTTCATTTTTAAAGACTTGGGTTCTAAGTCTTTACTTCCTAAGGTTTCTGCCCTATAGACCTAGTCGGGTCCCTCTTTCAAGAATACTTTTCTGCATGTTTTGATATCCCTAGCCATCGGATCTATAGGATTTGATCTAGACTGTCCCCCACCAACCCCACATACATAAAATAATCCTTTATTCAAAGTTGCGGGGTCAATGGGTGTTGGACACGTGTCTCATATAGATGTTGGTTTTGGTCTCTTCTATCATGCCCAAAGTGGTGAATCTTAAAATTGACGACCAAGATTTGACCATGAGATTGAATTTCAAATGTTCCATGCCAACCCTGCATGAATAAAATAATCCTTCATTCAAAGGCGCATGGTCAACAGGATTGTGATACATGTATCTTTTCTTAGGCTTGAAAGATGATGGTGGAGCCCATGGGCGGATGAGTTGGAATATTTCTAGAAGAATTCTCATTGGATGAAGGATTATTAAGTGATCATAGATGAAATTCAAAACTTGTTGACCCAATTTGCGTTGTTCGACATGCCATCTCACTGGGAGATCAACGACTGACATTCAAAACCAGAAATATGAGTATGATAACCATTTTTCTTCATGTGAGGAAACATTAATAGATGAGGCCACATGTAGAAGTACTCATTTTTATTCTAATAATCATAAATTATTTATCTCTTGCAATCATCAAGGTTGATAAACAAGCTTCACGATATCTTAGAGATCAATGGCTGAGATTTGGAATCAAGAGAAGGGTTGTCAGCTTGCATGTGCAAAATCCCTTAGAACATTAATATATACATGCTCCAGTTGATCTATTTAATGAGTATTTCTTCCTTTTTATTCTCATCATTTTCTATCTTTGAGTGTTGAGAGTCTAGGAGCGAGCATGTGAAGTGTGCTTAGTAATTGAAGAATTTGTGCTAGCAGTTTACATTGAGGGTGGTCTCTCTATCTTGAGGAAGTTTGGTGAATTACTCTACCAAGAATGAGTAAGTTAAGTGTGTCTATCAACCCAATCCAAAGTTCTAGGAGACTCAATATCCTTGATTCTTAGGGTGATGTTCCCAAGGACGAATAGGATATGCCTAAGGTCTCTATGACTCCAAAGAAGAAAATAAGAGCTGTTTGGAAGTCTGTGCGAGGTGTTCTTAAGCACACTTACCATTTGAGGAGTAAAATTGTCTTGGAAGAATTGGTCAAAGGTAAGGAGAAGAAAAATTATAGGCTTGAGAGCTAATCTATGAGAAAGAATAAGTATCATCAAGCTTACATGGGATGCCACAATTCTCCCATTGAAGTCTCAGATGATCCCTCTGATAGTGGAGTTGAAATTGATTCAGGCTATTGCTAGTATCTCATGGCCATGAGTGATTTGGTTAGTTTTGAGGATGTGGTGGTTATGGCTACTCCACTATCGATAAGGACACCAAGAAAGTATTCTTATTCTACTACTTTTAGGTTGATGGTGACTTCTCCTGGTATAATGTGAACATGCAAAATTTTCATGTTGTGAAAACATCACCTTTTGGAAGGCTAGTGGGTCTTCTCAAGCTAATTGTTTTTGGATATTTTTCTCTCCCTTATTTAACAAATAATTACATATAACTATCAAGGGAATATTTTGAATTATAGTAAAACTAGCAATGAAATGCAAGTAAAATATAACTGTAATTCATCATGATGCTTGTTGCTCCCTTGTTCTGTAAAAGGGATTTCAAGGTTGATTACAGGGGTTGAAATTTTGAGTCTCATAATGGTCTAGGTGAGTAGTTAGGCTCAAGAAGAAGCATACTATATAAATTCTGATGAATAGAATAGTAAGAAGTCTAGGTTTAGAATCATATATGTAGTAATCTTAAAATAGTTTTATAGAAGTCACAGATATGAAGGAAAATCTTAAGTTCTAACACATATAATCTCTTATGTAATATTATTTCAAATTATGAATGAAAGGGTTGATAATATTTTAGTTCATCTTCAATTGTTTTAATTGATTGTGTGTATTTTTTTTGGCTTCAATTCAAAGAATTGATTAAATTATAAGATAAGGTCATAGATCTATGGGGAATGGCATAGGATTTGGTAAGAAGTTATGTCTTAAAAATATTTAGTTGAATGCTACATTGTAGTATGACAATAGTCCATTAATCTCTCAAAAAATGGATGACATATTATTTGTTATTACATGATTTGACTCCATTTCCCAATGGATAAAGAACTAGTTTATTCATTAGAATAAATTTTTTAGAATAAATGAGCTAGCAATGAACATGTTTAGGGATTTGGAATGGAAATAATAAAAAACTAAAATACTTTCAATTAAAATGTGTAACTCTAAAATTCCTCTTAATTTATAGCATTAGGTAGTAATTTTTCCAAAGGTCATCCAAATATTTGATGAAGGATGCTTATTTTGCATAAATTAGGAATTGTTTTGTGTATAAAATTCTCTCTATGGACTAAATATCTTTGGAGTGTGATGAGGAGTACCTTCCTGGGTTTCACAAAGCTTTAGAGTAGGAGTGAGAGCTTGATAATCCTTAATCATTAGTTGGACACTAACTTTGTAAATTATTGAGCATAAGGGGTGGCTACCCTTTAGAGGATTTCAAGGTTCAGTTGGAAAAAATAACCAACAATAGGAGTGTTGAATTTAAGTGCCCTTGCATGTCTTTCCATTATTGAAACAAAAAATGAATAGGCACTAAATTTTTCCACCTCTACATATTAAATTTCACATGAGTGTCATAAAGGGAAATTTTAAACAAGTTTTGGTTTTTTAATTTGGTTTTATTTGAGTTTTTTATTTCATTCTTATTATTACCCTTCTCCTTTCTCTACATGTTCATTTTGTTGCTTTTGTTTGTTTGTATGAGAATGTCATGTGGATTTGGTTGTCTCTCACTTCAATTTTGATCAGGTTTCTTTGTTTTTAGTGTTCACATGTATGTTCTTTTTTCTCACCTTCTTTGTGTTTATTTCATGTTTATCTATATTTTTAGGGTTTTATTGTTTTTTTTTTAAGTTCATTTTATTTGTATTATGGTTTTAATCTTTTTTTTTTTTTTTCTTTGTCTCCCATATTTTTTCATACCCTAGGTTCTTCTTAAAACTCTTTATGGTTTATATTTGTTTCAAGTTGTTTTCCATGAACTCACAAGTCATTTACATCACCATTTTCTATCCATTATTTTCCATCTTCATTTTTTTTGTTCACTGTCATACCAACCAATTCATTAGTGTATTGTGGGTTTTTAACCTTGATACACAATGAATCATTCACATGCAATAAAGGGTTTAAACCCCACATCTTATAATTTTACCTTTTCAAATTAACCAATCATTAAACCTACCTTATGTGTTGTAGCTGTGAATTTTATTGTATATATGTGTTCAAATGTTGATCGATGTTCAAAACCTAATCAACACTTTAAAACATGTCAAGCTTCCAATGTAATGAAAATGAATTTCACCACTAATTCATGCAAGTTCCAATTCCAAATCTACATTCATATACATGGAAATTGTGTGCTAGTGCATTAAAAAAAATACCTACCCCAGTCAAACCACATTTTTCCTTGAGTGTAGGTTTGACAAAAAATTTATGCCTTTACATTAAACCTTAAATGAAAAATCTTAGAGCATTAATTCTTACTGTGGGTGCACTTAGGTATATTACCTACATGTAGGGTTAATTTTTTTTTGACCTTGCACTCAAATGTTTTACCTTGTGTAAGGGTAGAGAATTTCTCAGCCCTTGCATATTTTTGTCCTACCAATGTGTAGGAGTGTTAAAATTTAGTGTGATTAAACAAGAGTTTAATTTTTTTTGCAATGTATCAAAAATATTATGTCTATGTACTCAAATTACAATTTTCATGCTAAAACTCTTTGTTTTCGGCTATCACATCCAAATGGCCAATTTTCTTACACCTACTCGGTTTTTCACTACCTTTGCACTAGGACCCTTCAAGCCAATGTAGTTGCTCAAAAATTTCCCACTAGTGAATGTAACTCTAAATTTTTTTAACACTAGGAAGTTTTACCTCCTTGTCGTAGTTTAACTCTGAAAAAAGTAATTCCATCAATGTTTGAGCCTTCTCCAAGAAAACCCAAAGCTATGATAGGGAGTTTTCCCAGTGACCTCATTGTCTTCCAACATCGATGAAATTAAGGAACTAAGATGGGACATGTGGATATGCCTAATTTTGTGGAGTGGACCAAGAAGCACAATTTAATCGAAGGAATGAGATACATAGTTGAAAGTAACATTAAATTAGTATCCTCCTTCCTAGTTGTTGTATAAAAATTGAGTTTATATTTGTAGTGGTTGTACACTATAAAAAATATTATAGAAGTGTTAGAGATTATGATGGGAATGTGGTGATCAAGCTTTATGCAAAGTTCTTTGATCTGATCTTTCACTATTTGATCATTGAAAAATATTTAAATCTCACAATTCCAAAAGTGCAAGTACATTATGATCCAGATCTAAATAATTGTGAAAAGAAATTCAATGCAAGATGGTTGAAGAATCCATGGGAAAGAATTTCAAGATGGCCAAAAAAAAATCCTAGGATTGATTTTGTTGAGGAAATCAATGATTTAGTTACCTTTCCCAGTAAGGTTAAATGTTTGTGTAATTCCTCTAAATTTTAAGATTGGATTTTTTATACATTCATGTAATCAAAAAGAGGAAGTAGAATATTTACTTGGGGGAAAAAATAAATGAAGCTATCCATGAGAAACTAGTAAAAGTGTGTACATATCTTAATTTTTACATGACTTCATATCTTGTATATGTTGTTGCATCCATAAGGAGCTTTCTAGGTCTAACATTTGAAGGTGATAGAAGGTGTATTCCAATGTATCAATACTACCCTTAGTTGACCTTGAAAAAAAGTATTCATCATTTCTTAAGGTTCAAGGATGCCTTCTTTGCTCATTTTCTATGTTAGTTTGAAAAGAATTGGAGAAAAAAAGGGTTTTAGATGAATCTTGGGGTATAGTTAATAAACATGGTTGCTTGTATATGAAATTATCCACATTCACTTACCTAAGATTTGTTTATTTTATGAGTTATCCATACATGCTCTCAAGAAACCCCAATCACAATATCATCCTTATTGAGCTTTGTAGGAAAATAATGGTTGTTCATAGTAAGAAAATGTAATCTCATAAGCCAATTTTTTCAGTTTCATCTTTCTATTGGTAGATATTCCCTCCTAACATCCCCAAAAGCTAAGACTATATGATCTGAAATTTAATTGGTCACCTTGATAACTTTCAAAAAGAGGCTAGATTTTTATTATAGGGGAATGAAAGATAGAATCAAGAAAGTTACACCCATGTTCATAGAATTGATGATCTACAAGTTGATTGTAGAATAAAAGAGGAAATAAAAAAATTGGATTACTACCAATGTTGAAAATAGAACAATTTGAGAATATTTACATGGAAGATGTCCCAGATGGTATGGACGACAAGGTGATGTTTTAAATCCAATATATGAGAACAATAATATTTTTGCAAATCCTCTCCCTCTAATCAAATGGTCCCAAAAGGAGATAAATTATATTAGGGAAAGACTTCACCATTACCTTAAAAATACTAATGTTTGGTTGCAACAAAAGGGGATAAGGTTGAAGCACTTTGAAATTGGATCTAAAATGGAAGATCTTGAAGGATATATAAGAAAGAGGACAAAGTGGAGGAAAAAGAACAAGGCTGATGTTCCCACTACTAGAAAAAATCCTAAAATTAAATTCAAGGTAGGAGAAACTTAAAGTAAAGCTATTGAGAGGGCATCCACCATCATAGATGAGGTGTCATTGTAGGAAGAAGAGCAAGAAAAATAAGGACAACATGAGGAAGGACAAATGTCTCATGAGAATATTCCAAAATACCCTCTCATTACTTTTACTATTGTTTCTATTATATCTATCCCTACTCCTCCTACTACATTTTTTTGAACAACCTTTGTGATTGATTACCATTTCTCCTATTACCATAATTTTTTTTTATGTTACTATTTTTTTTACACCTTTTGTATCACTTCATTCAATTCATTCATCCCCAACATCAGGATCCTTTCTTGATAGCCTTAGGAATTAATTTGAGAATGTCTTTGGTTCACCTTCTAGTATTCCAAGTTTTTCTTCTCCTTCATT
Source organism: Sequoiadendron giganteum (assembly GCA_007115665.2). Classification (NCBI taxonomy): domain Eukaryota; kingdom Viridiplantae; phylum Streptophyta; class Pinopsida; order Cupressales; family Cupressaceae; genus Sequoiadendron; species Sequoiadendron giganteum. The sequence continues at coordinate 468,861,927 of CM021105.1, forward strand.
TGATGTAACTTCACATTCAGATTTGGATAAGTTTGTGTCAAAGACTATGACAAATGTAACTGTAGACATATAAAATTGACTTGACACCTATCACACAACATTGAACGATGTCAAAAAACACTAAATGGCATTGAATAGCTTCAAGAAATGTCAAAATGATATGGAAAATCATCTCTCATCATCCTGTAACACTTCAAAATGACTCAAAATCATCCTGTAACACTTTGGAATGACTCATAATCATCCCGTAACACTTTGAAATGACTCAGAATCATCCTGTAATACATTGGAATGACTCAGATTCATCTCATAACACTTCAAAATGACTCAAAATCATCTTGCACCACTTTGGAATGACTCATAATCATCCTGTAACACTTTTGGATGACTCAAAATCATCCCATAATACTTTAGAATGACTCAGAATCATCCCATAATGTCTTGGATAAGCTCAAAATCACCTTGAAATAGTTTGAAACCATCCCGTAACATCTTGGATCATCTTAGAATCACCCCAAAATAGTTCAAAATCATCATGTAATGTCTCACATCATCTCATAATCATCCCAAAATTCTTAGAATCATACCGAAACGTTCCTGCATCACACCACATCACATTACATCAAAAACCCTAATTCCTTTATTAATTGAATAATACAACATTATTTAATTAATTCACTTTTTCATCATTTTTGATAAACTTAATAAATTTTATTTATTTAATAATGTCCTAGAAACCCTAATTCCTCTATTAATTAAATAAAAAAATATTATTTAATTAATTCATGTTTCATCATTTCGACCAATTAAATAAATCTCATTTATTTAATAAATTCCTAATCCCACCTTATTTCATCATGATTAATTAAATAATGCCAATTATTTAATTACGTTGCTAAATCACCTTATTCCCCTAGTTGGATTAAATTATTAAATAATAATTTAATCACAACACTTTCCCTCCAAAAATTTGAATTAAATCAAACTATTCAAATAAATTATCAAAAATTAAATCAAAATAATGCAACTTTTCTTGCAAAAGTCAAACTTGATTTGAACATTCAAACCCCAAAAAGGAATTAATTAATTAAATCAATTAATTCAAATTCCTCACCCACTTTATGATTGAGCAAATTACGATTGCTGATTAAGCAATCTAATTTTCTAACTAATCCATCTATTCAGTAACTAAAACATCCCATTCCTAACTAAGCCATCACAAAGTTGACTGATCAATCTATTTAGTTAACTGATACATCAAAGTCTTGTCTAGCCAATCTATTTCCCAATCACACAAATTGCGCAATCAAATTTGCACAATTATCTCATGTCTAAATCCTCTCAACACACTGATGGAGCTTCAATTTTTGTTCTTTGAATTCCATTATTATCCTACCTTTATACTGGCCTGTCTTAATATTTGGAAGAAACATAAGGTTGGGATTTTTTATTTTTGCCTTCATGAAAATCCTAATGTTCTATCTAATACCTTGGGTAAGATCTATTTGGTCATTACTTTTTTGGAGTGGGTTTTAAAATGACTTATGTCCCATTCCTTCATCTAGGCCAGACCCCTTCTAATAAACAAAGTTAAATATTTTTTCCTAACTTTATTATTTTCTAAGTTTAGGTTGGTTTGTGCCCTCGTGTTTAAAACAACATTAAGCCATCGTTTGTCATTGGCCTAGGCGATGTCCCCTTGTCCATATTAATAATAGTTTTATATTTTGCAGGGAATTTTTTTGAGTGACCATCGATCATCCAACAGTTGATCTTTTCCATTCCCCACAATCCCATGATGACTTCACCACTGAGTTTCAGTTGATTGCAATATCATGGGTGAGCGCCATGTGTCTTAGCTGGCAATGCTGAATGATTAACAAAATGATTTAATTTTTTTGTCAGGCTTTAATACATTATATAGTGGGTTAATAAAGAGGCTACAAGATCTGTGTCCTCAAAATCGACGGTGATGTTATAATCTTGATGAAAAGTTGCTTGACGGTTATTTTCAATGTTGGTGACTACTTTGAATGAACATGATTGCCGATGGTGGAGATCAACGATTTCCCACCATCGTGTGATCCGAAGATGCAAGTTGTTTATTGATTGTGATATCACGGGTGAGCACCACGTGTATTTCCTTGGTGCTTAGATGGATGTTGCGTCAACTTTTTTTTTTAAGGTAGTTGTTCGATGATCTGACAAAAATGAAAGATCGACGGTTGGGATTTGAATTCACATCAAATGCAATTGGATATGTTGGCATGGTATGTGAGTGAGATTTATTGGCAGATGAGACATTCATTGGCTCAATTTGATCGACATAAAGTATTTTTCCTTCGTCTTATTTCACCACAAAGAATTCAGGCACCTTTGTGAAGAATTTTTAGAGCTAGAGATGAATTTTCAAGCAATCATAGCAGGAGTTTGGTCTTCTACAGAGCGTTAAACCCGTGAGTTTTTTTCTTGTATTACTTGGTTATTTTGACTATGATTTTGTGAAGAATTGTGGTTTTCTTGTCAGAGGTCTTTTTGATTGTTTTCGTAGGGCTACTGGTTTGTTGAATTGTGGAAAATTGTAGGCTTTCATTGTAATTTTGTTTTCTGAGTAGCCCTAGTCTGTGCGAAATTTGAGATTTTAAAGAGGCCCTAGTTTATTTTATATGGCACCACCAAAGCAGCATTCAGGCCATGTTGATTATTCACAGAGGAATTTGTATGATGATTTTCTAGATCAACTCCCATTCTCAACAAATGACAAGAGAAGGGGTTTAGTTTTGATGAATGGAAGAACCCTAGGTGAAGGACTAGTGTGCAAGAATTAAAACATTGCAGATGCTAGGGCTCCTATGAATGGTTTGGAAAATTTTAGGTTGTGGTATGGACAATGAAATTCACCTCACCCTTTTTCTAATGGTTGGAGATATGACATGGGGAAGCTAGTAGTGCCAAATGTGTTCCCTGATGTGGACTTTCTCAGGGCAGTAGCAACATGATAGGACCGTATTACGAGAGTGATAAGGGATAATGATGGTGGGATTTTGTTAAGTATAAGCATGGAGGAAATTTAGCAGGTGTTTGATTTGGGTTAACCTAGTTCATTTTTGGTTCCAATTGATCTTGAGGAGATGAAGCAGGAATATGCAAGATCAAAGCCACTTTTTAGATTGAAGTTGCTTCCTCTTTATTTGGCTAGGGCAGGTGGTTCAACAATTAATATCAGCCTAAGTGACCAGGAGCCATTCAGGCTAAGGTAATTTTCCAATCACTTTTTGGTTATATTCTATTCACTATGCTAGATTTTTGGGTTTTAGCCCTAATACTGTAATGCCAATCACCTACATGTTCATGGGGGGCTAAATTCAACATCCCAATTCCCCTGTGGTCTATGAATTCATATCATTTTTGTAGAAAAGATACATGAGGGATTTTTGAAGTTGTAGGTAGGGGATACTAACACGCCTTTCTTTTGGTATTCCCTGTTAATGCACATTTTCTTGTACAAGAATTATGACTTATTCTAAAACAAGATGGAGTTGAGGCAAGATGTAAATGGAGAGAGGTTATCGGTGTAGGTTTGGATTGCAAATCTATCAGACAATAGAGGAGGTGCCAGTTTTCTGCAATTTGACAATTGCTTTGCCTCTAGACTTAGGGCTTGGTTGTTAGTGAATGTGCCTAGAATCCTTGAGGACCTACATGACTTTCTCAAACCAAAGGTGAGGAAGCTTGATCTGAAATTTTGTCACAATTGGGGTGACATCATCTTGTACCCTATCACTACTTTTCTAAGGGTGTATGGCTTCCAACGAGCCCCACATATCCTCCCATTCAATGTTCCATCAAGAATGGGGTTTGCTGAGGTCATGTGGCAAATAGATTGTATTCATGAAGGCAACCTGACAAGGAGGGGAAAATGGATTGTGTTCCATGATTATACTATTGTGTCTGATTTTGTTTTCTCCAAAGGAGGATGGGTCCACTTTGGAAGATATTTTGATTATTTTCATTTAAGGAGTGGTCCCAAGAGTCAACATGACCCTGAGGGTTTCTTTTCCCTATTTAGGCAATAGATTAAGGGTGGCAGGTTTGCACATGAGTTTAATTTTCATGAGGACCTAATCAAGAATGAGTTTGATTTAAATAGACAAGAATTAAATGAGGAGAAATGGATTTCATATGAGAATTTGTTGGCTATGGTGCATAAAATGGATCCAAAATATGATCCATTAATGGAGTCCACTCAATTCCATAAGAAAATTGACTTCTTGATGGATAAACTCAAAGAGATCATGGGTTCTTTTATGACCAAGAAGGTCAAATTGGAATTAGATTTTGGCATACAAAGACCAAAGGTGAGGCCTGCAAAAACAAGGCCAATGTATCAACCCTCAGTGAATTGGCCTCTTTATAAGAGAAATATGAATGACAATAGTGATGAGGAGGAGGGAGATAAGAAAGGAAAAAAAATAATGAAGACATAAAAACAACCAGGTCAGAAGATCAAAGTACCTAGAGGAATAAAAATTATTTATTTGGACTCACCATTGGAAAGCAATCCTACATTACTACCATTAGAGGCAAGCCCTAAGAGGAAAATATTTGATGAAGCACAAGAAACTTTAATGGATGCGATAATTTTCATAGATCAAGACATGTAGGTTGGTATTCCTTCCCCTCCTAGATCAACCCATTTAGTACTATCTAATATGGATGTGAAGGGACAATCTATGCAAGATGACATAATGGAGGCAAGCAAGGCTTTCTTGGATGATGATGCATTTGTGAAAAATCCATTTTTCTTGCAACTAGTATGGAGGATGAAACTAGAAGAATACCAAGACAAATGCAAGAAGAGAATTTAATTAAGGCCTGATAGGTCTAATCAGGAGAATAATGATGAGGTAAAGGCTGAATTGATGGAGGAATTTTAAAGCATCACTCTTGAGGAAGGAAGGAAATTAGTGATTCAAGCTGGTGTCCTAATTTTTCCTGAGTGGGAGATAGAAGATGTTGTAGCATTAAATTTTATTTTAAAGTCCAAGCATCCCATACAAAATAGTGAAGAAGAGGTCAAGGAAGCTCTGCAAGACTCTACCTTTAGTGAGGAATATGAGACCCTGGCAATTTGGGCATTGGCACCCCAGGGAAAAAAGTCAAATGTGATTGATATTAGCCCTAACCTAAGAGGAGGATTAATAATCAAGAGAGCTTCTGAAAATTCAACTACAAAAGATACAAGCTTGACTGTAAATGTGGCCAAACAGTCCCAAAAGATAGCTGAGAGAGAAGAAGTTGAAAATAAAAGCTTGATGGAGAAGTATGACATCATAATTGGAGAGTATAATAGGATGTAGCAAAGGAAGATTGAGCTACAAACTGAGGTAGATAGGTTGAAGTATAGGCAAGTGGGGGAGTCCTCCAGTTCTCCTAGTATCATGACATTATCTTCTACATCAGGATATGTACCTCCTATTTATCCAATTGTTTCTACTACAGGATCCCCATCCAGATACCTGCTCTCAGTCCTACATTAGGGTCAGTTGAAGAAGAGATTGAATACTATGTGGATCCCACTAAGAATAAGATGCTAGATAAGATTACAGAGTTACATGTGACTTTAAAAGAAAGTGAGGAGGGAGAAATTTCCAAGAAAAATGAAGTTGTTGATATAGTTTTGAGGCATCTAAATGAGAAGGTTGATGGTAGAATACCATCAATATATTATTTATATTCTTTATTCTTGGATGCAATAAATAATATTACTAGGGATCAAGAAATAGTTTATCCCTTGGTTGAGAAGTGGATCCCTAGGGCCAATGACCTAGATAGTATGTATAAGGCCTTTAAATTTGATGTAGATAACAAGCCCCAATCATTGAGGCCTACTCAAATTTTTGTGAAGTCACTGAAAGGTTTTCAAGCCTTACCAGATGATTTGAGTAGGAAGATTAAGGAACTGGTAAAGAGTTTTGATGATTGGAGTGATACTTCTTTACCAAACATAATAGATACACAAGGAAATGTTAGATCACTACAAAAGTGGCATGATAGAGTGAATGAAGTCATCAATGCAAAAATAAAAATGATTTGTGATGACTCAGATTATGATCTGTTGGTGATTTGTATGGATAAAATCATTGGTACCAATACATTTTTGGACTCTTTTGAAAGAGAGGCCAATAAGATAGTAGTAAAATATACACCTTACAATGATAAGGTGAATGAGGTGGTGAATTTTGATTGGCCGATAAATGAATAATATCAGAGATGGGTGTGATGGAGCTTAATTTTCAAATCCTTGGTCTTCCATTATTTTCTGGTTTGCCTAGTTATTTGGAGAGTGTCTGAAGAATGGATTTATGCCTTGTTTCTATAAGACCTTCTACTCTATTGTTGGGTTGGGTCTATTTCGTTGTTACTTTTTGGAGAGGGTCTTTTAAGAACAACTTATGTCCTATGTGATCATCTAGGCATGGCCCCTTTTAATATAAAATAATTTTTTTTGGCTAATCTTTTATTCGCCTAAGTCTAAACTGGTCGGTGCTTTATCTGTTAAAAACAACCTTATGTCATCGACTGTCGTTGCCCTATGTGGTGTCCCCTTTCCCTTAATTTTTCCTAAGTATTTTAATGTTTTGCAGGGGTATTTTACTGATCGTTGATCTTCTTACATTTGATCTTGACAGTTGCCCACCATCCTGCAATGACGTCACTGCTAGCTTTTGGGTAATAGCAATATCACGGGCGGACGCCACATGTCTTAAGTTGTCGGTGCCAAAGGAAGTAAATAAAGTGATTAATTTATGCATTGAACTTTAGGGCGTTATTTGGCAGATTACTAAACTGCATGAGAAATGCACGTGCTTGTAATCAACGTCGATGTCTTAATCTTGATTAAAAAGCTGCTCGACAGATATTCATTGGTGCTACCTCCTATTCTGATCATTGAGATCGTTGATGGTGGAGATCAATGGCTACCTGCTATCGCGTGATCCTAAACCAAAAGGGGTTTAGTGATCATGATATCGCAGGCGATTGCCATGTGTAATTTTTGAAGCAGTGTTCTATGGTGGGGCCTTGATGATGACATGGAAGTGTTGTCAGCTTTTTTGAAGATAGTCGCTCGATGGCCTGACAAAAAGATGAGATCGACGACTAGCTTATAAACTTGTATCAAATGTAATTGAGGCCATTGGTGTGGTACACAAGTGAGCTTTAATGGTGGATGAGATGTTTGCTCGGCTATTTTCATCATTTATGAGTATTTAAGTTCATAATCACATTGCCATAAAGACATTCAAGTGTTTGCGAAGTGATCCAGAGCCAGAGATAGAAGTTTTCAAAGTTGTTTCAGCACGGGTGTGTTTTTCTATGTGGCGCAAATTTCATAAGTTAGTTTCTCTTACCACTATTTTTGTTTGAACATGATTCAAGAAGAAGGTTGCATTGTGTTATTGGTGATTTTCTTGATTACAATTCTAGGGTTATTATTTCTTCTGGATTGTGAAAAATTATAAGACTCTGTTGTAATTCAATTCTAGGTAATTTTAGTTGGTCTGCGAATTTGTTTTTTGAGGAAGCCCTAGATGTTAAAATGGCACCACCAAAGCAGCATTCTGGCCGTATTGATTACATACACAAAAATTTATATGATGATTTATTGGACCAATTCCCATTGTCAACAAATGACAAGAAGAAAGGTTTGGTCTTGATGAATGGGACAGCCCTAGGTGAGGGATTGAGATGTAAGGACTACAATATTGCAGATGCCAGAGTGCCTATGACTGGTTTGGAATTATTCAAAAGATGGTATGGGCAACGTAATGTATCTCACCCTTTTTCTAATAGTTGGAGATACGACATGGGGAAGCTAGTGCTACCCAATGTATTCCAAGATATTGACCTAATTAGGGAGGTGGCTGCACGGTATGACCCTGTCACACGAATTGTCAGGAATATTGATGGCGACGTTTTGTTGAGCGTGAATGTAGATACAATTCATCAGGTCTTTGATTTGAGTGAGTATATCTCATTTCTGGTTCGAATTGACTTTGAGAAGATGAAGCAGGAGTATGCCAAATCTCAACCTCTTTTTAGGTCAAGATTGCTTCCTCCTCATCTGGCCAGGGTGGGCAGTTCAACAATTCACATAAGCCCAACTAACAGGGAGCCTTTCAGGCTGAGTTGTTTTGCTGATCATTTCTTGGTGACATTCTATTCACTATGCCAAATCATTGGCTTCAAACCTAACACCATGATGCCCATCGCTTTTATGTTCATGGGAGTTCAGATTCAGCACCCTAATTTTTCTGTGATTTATGATTATGTTTCATTCCTTGCTGAAAGGATACATGAGGGTTTGCTGAAATTGCATGATGTAGATTCTGGTACTCCTTTCTTCTGGTATTCCCTATTAATGCATATGTTTTTGCATGAGAATGCTGACTTCTTCATAGAAAAGATGGAGTTGAGGTGAGATGTAAATGGAGAGATATTGCCAATGTAGGCTTGGAGTGCGGACATGTCTGGTAAAAATGGAGGTGCTAGTTTTGTGTAGTTTGATAACCGCTTTGCCTCTAGGCTTATGGCTAAATTGGTGGTTAATGTGCCAAGAATTCTGGAGTATTTCCATGATTTCGTCCGACCCAAAATGAGCAAACCTGATTTGAAGGTATGCCACAATTGGGGTGACATTATTTTGTACCCTGTGAGTACTGTTTTGAGGGTTTATGGTTTCTAGGAAGCTCCTCATATTCTCCGTTATAATGTGCCATCAAGAATGGGATTTGCAGAAGTGATGTGGCAGTTAGGTTGCATTCATGAAGAGAGTTTGACAGGAAAGGGAAAAGGGACTTTCCTCCCTGATTATATAGTTGTCTCTGACTTTGTGTTCTCTAAAGGAGGATGGGTCCATTTTGATCGATATTTTGATGAATACCATCTGAAGAATGGATCCAGAAGACAACATGACCCTAAGGGATTCTTTGCCCTATTTAGGCAGAAGATTAAGGGTGGTAAATTCATTCATGTTTTCAACTTCCCCGAGGATTTGATAAGAAATGAATTTGATTTGAACCAGCAAGAATTAAATAAAGAGAAGTGGATTACATATGAGAAGATGCTAGCCATGGTACATAAACTAGATCCAAGATATGATCCATTAATGGAGTTTACTCCATTTCATCAAAGAATTGATTTTTTGATGAGAAATTTTAAGGAGATCATGAACATTTTGAGAACCAAGAAGGCCAATTTAAAATTAGACCTCGGGATTCAGGAGTCAAAGGTGAGGCATGAGGAAACAAGGCTAGTTTACTAGCCACCAGTGGATAGACCTTTGTACATGAGGAGGAAGAATAATAGTAGTGATGAAGATGTAGGAATTAAAAAGGGAAAACAAATAGTGAAAACATCATCACAGCCGAGTCACGGGACCAGGAAACTTACTGGGATAAAAATTATAGATTTGGACTCATCACCGAATAAGGATCCTATGGAGCTATCATCAGAGCCAAGCCCTAAGAGGCAAAGGATTAAAGAACCACATGAGGTTCTGGTGGATGAAATTGTTGTAACTAACCAAGAAATGTAGGTTGGTATCCCTTCTCCCCCTAGATCAACACAATTGGTGCTCACTGATATGGATACAAAGCAGAAGTATGTGCAGGATGCTAGGATGGAGGCCTGTAAGGCATTCATGGATGATGATGCATTTGTGAAAACTCTTGTATTCTTGCAACTGATTTGGAGAATGAAGCTAGAAGAATATCAATATAAATGCAAGAGTAGGAGGGAGTCAAGACCTGATAGGTCAGACGAGGAGAATGATGATGAAGTAAAGGTTGAATTGATGGAACAATTCAAAAGCATCGCTCATGAAGAAGGAAGGAAACTGGTGACCTAAGCAGGTGTCTTACTCCTCCCTGAATGGGATATAGTTGATGTTTTGGAATTCAATGCTATTATGCAATCCAAGCATCTTATGTAGAGCGGTGAAGAAGAGGTCAAGGCAGCCCTACAGGATTTTTCCTTTAGTGAAGAATATGAGACATTAGCCATATGGGCACCGGCACCTCAGGGCAGAAAGTCGAATGTAGCAGATATTAGCCCAAATCTAAGAGGTCGTCTCATTATCAAAATAGCTTCTGAAACCTCAGTAACAGAAGCTACAAGCCTAATAATGAATGTGGCCAAATTGGTCCAAAGAACAGCAGAAAGGGAAAAGGCTAAAAGGAGGAGTATGATGGAAAAATATAATGCAATAATTGGGGAATATAGTAAAATGCAACAAAGAAATGTTGAGCTACATTCTGAAGTAGATAGGTTAAAGTATGGGCAGGTAGGAGAATCTTCAAATGCTCCTATTGTCAAGGAAATACCCACTACTTTGGGGTCATTACGACCAACTGTCCCAATCATTTCTATCCCTGGGTCCCCAATTCAGACACCATGTCCTAGTCATGTGCCAGAGCCGGTTCAAGAGGAGATGGAATACTCTATGGATCCCACCAAAAGGCAGATGATGAGTAAAATCACTGAGTTGCAAGCCACCCTAAAGGCTAGTGAGAATGATGCCATGGCCAAACACAATGAGGTGGTGGACACCGTGTTGAGGCATTTGAATGAGAAGGTTGATTCTAGGCTGCCATTTTTTCATTCTTTATATTCTTTATTTTTGACTGGTTTACAAAATATTAACAGAGATCGAGATGTTGTTTTACCCCTGGTTGAGAAGTGGATCCCTGGTGCCACTAACTTAGACATTATGTTTAGGGCTTCTAAGTTTGATGCAAATAATAGGCCTCAATTATTAAAACCTACTCAAGGTTTTGTCAAAACACTGAAGGGATTCCAAGCCCTACTTGATGGCTTGGGTAAGAAAATTGGAGAATTAGTAAAAGGTTTTAATGATTGGAGTGATACCTTTTTGCCTGATATATTGGATGCACAAGGAAACATCAAGACATTGCAATAGTGGCAAGAAAGGACAGAAGAGGTTATCACTACACAAATCAAATTGATTTGTGATGACTCAGATCATGACTTGTTAGTAAGTAGCATAGATAAAATAATTAATACAAGAGAAACCAACCAGGTTGTAGTGAAGTTCACACCTTACAATACCAGGGTGACAGAGGTGGTGAATTTTAATTGGCCCACGAATGAAGAGTATCAAATTTGGGTGGACAAATATTTGACTGAAGAGGAGTAAAATGGTATCTACTACTAGAGATTTATAGCTCATTAGTTACAGTGTAACTAATTATGGCCGAGATTCCATGATGGCTTTGGGTGCAGATATTGAGATGTAACAAATGTAGCAGCTATTGTGTAATGGACAGTATCAAAGGGAAGATGCTTCAGGACTTGGTATTTTCATCATGGTTTTGAATGGGTTCATAGCGGTCCTATCGATTAATGACATGTGTAACTTCTGGCCCGATGCTTGTTTGTTCCTTCATTTCTATAAGAAGGATTTCAAGGCCAGAAGTAGGGGTTGGCAAGCAAGATATTTTGAAGGTCGAGTCTAGGTCTAGTTGAAAAACGTATTGTATGAATTTTGTTTTGAATGTAAAGGCAATTTAGGTTTGAGGTTCTCTTGTAGGGGGTTTTATGTTTATGAAATTCCAAGGTTCATGATAGTACTAGCATTTGAGTTACGATGATATATCTTGAGCTCTTGTCTCTCCTGTATATAGACATATCATAATTTTGAATAAAATGATCAAGGATTATGATGTTCATCTCATTGTTGTGATGAGTATGTTTCTATTTTGGCTTTAATTCAAAGAATTAATTAAAATGCTTGGATGGAATCATAGATGGGTATGTTTGTAAAAGGATTTGGTAAGAAGTATTGGGTTGGGATAGGGATTGACAATATTGTAATGCAATATTTCCAGGCATCATATGTGTTATGTGTTTAAATCTATTGTTGCTTTCTGAATGTTTGTAAACTTGACTCCCCAATGGTATATGACACTGATCTAAATTGCATGAGTTTATGAAATCCTGTTTCTGTATTTCTTCACTTAGGGCTTGCCACCAACTTGCAATTAAAATGACTATCATAATTTATGAAATGATGTTATAACCATCTCATGCTCAAAGTGGTTGACATCACTGATGAATAGCCAATTCATTTCAGTCTTATCCCATTTTGTTGAACTGTTAAGTGAAATTATCTGTTTTTTGAAGTTAATGACTGTTTATTTGAAGTTAATGACTGTTTATGATTTTTGTTGCAGAAGTTGTAAACTCATTAACAGAGATGACCCTCCTGGGTCTTGTAGAGCCCAAAGTGTGGGAGGTTACTATTAAAATCCTCATCAGTTGGTCCAAGTCCTCCGAGCTACCCTTGATTGGAAATTTGGCAATTCCATAGGTAGATTAGGAGACAAACCTAGTTTAACAAGAAAAAACACCAACAAAATGGTGACTCTACTGGGGAACTAGCTGGAAATGTTTCTTGTTAGTGGGTCAGTTATCCATTTTGCATAGAGTCCATTATAGTATTTCTGAGATTTGATGGCTGAGCCCTTAGCATTGTATTTCTTTTATCCAGATCAATTTTGTTAACTCAAGAATTGCGTATACCTCGTGCAAAGTGTCTTGTGCATTGTCAGTGTGATAGGTCATGAGGATCTTTTAAAGTATTATCATGTGTTTTGAATAGTGAATATTCCCAAGATAATTGGGTGGCGACTCTGACAGTCTCTGCACCAGTGTGCATTTTATTTGAAGTTTTATACAAGTTGAAATATCTTTGGACACGTATAGAGGAATGAAAAGTACCAGGTCATTCATGAAGAATCATCTGAAATCCAAATTGGAAGGTGAAATTCCTAAAACAAATAAGAAAGACTGGATAAAGAAGAAATCAGAGAATAGCAACACTGCTCCCATGTCCTAGAATCCTATACTTCAAGGTACAAGTAAGCCATTACATCCTATCCCTGAAAATTTTGAACATGTATCTAGACATTCTGAATCAGATAGTTGTGGATTTTTTGATGCATTGTTTAATACACTAGTCCAAGAGGATGGAACATGTCATAATAAAGGGCCCGTTAGTGTCCAATATATTAAGAGAAGAAGTAGGAGTAGAAGTCGAAGCCATCATAGAGAATGCACCAACAATGTGCCTCCTCCTCCCACTGAAGATGATGGGACACCTTTATTATTATTTAGACAGGAAGATGCAAATCTGATTGATTTGAGTGAGACATCAAGTTCTGACATAACTTTGCCTGGCCCTGAAGATGTTTTTGGGGATATTAATTCTTTGAGAAGAGAAATAAAAAAGCAGGCTAAGCTTAGGGTAAAAATGGATAAAGAAAAAGAAACAGAATTGGTGAATGCCATTATTGAAAGGGATAGATTAATGAGGCAATTGGCAAAAATGAAACTCCTGAATCAAAGTGGACTGGACTTAGAAGAAGAGGGTCCTGTTGTACAATAGATTGTTGATAAAGGAGTGAAGCCAATGTATAAAGAGGGTTTTGAAGGTCAACCAAAAGCTCAACCAAAGCCTACAGACCCACCACCCTTGAATCCTATTAAGTCACAAACAGGTAATTCAAATCCTAAACCTATTGTGGACAAAGGCAAATAAAAGGCTGAAGGAATCAAAATAACTGAAAGGGTAGTTTCCCAATAGCCTGAAAAAGATCCCCTCCGATATGTATCATCACACATAGAAGCTACCTTAGAAAAGGTTAGAAGGGAAGGGGAAGCCTTGGCAGAAGAATTAGAGAGGACTAAAATCAATGCTGCAAATGAAGAGAGAAGAAGGAAAATAAGTTTCCTAAGAATGACAAATTTGGATGGGTCAGCACAAGCCACAACTTCATCAGGTTATCAAGATATTTTGAAAATTGATCCTAAACCTAGTTAGGAGAATATCACAAGTAGTTCTGGCCTAAGGATTCAAGCCACCAAGCTGATTAATTCACACCAAGATGGTTCTAAAACCCAGAAAGTTGATGGATCATTGCAAAGGAGGCCTATACAATTGGAAAGATATAGACAACTGTTCTTTGATGGTATTCCAGGGTATCCAAACCCTATTCCTGATGAGTTAAGCGAAAAGATGAAAAAATTTGCTGGGAATAATGCCTTTTCAGCTGAACAACATTTGAAAGGCTTCATGGATATGTTAAATGATTATGAGGTAGAGCATGAAGATGTCGTCATGAAATTATTTGTCCAATCCTTGATAGAAGATGCAAGGGATTGGTACAGGGGTCTACCAAATGCTAGTATTGGTTCATGGGAGGAGTTTGAAAAATGCTTTAAAGAACAGTATGGTGATAAAACTAATGCTAGTTTTATGTTGAATGAGTTCAATACTATAAAAAGGTCGGCTAATGAGCCTGCAACAGATTTTAATCTTAGATTTCAAAAGGCCATGTATAAATTGTTTCAAGTAATGAGGCTTGATGAAACTGTTTGCTTAACTACTTATTTCAATGCTTTTGATGCTAAAATGGCATATCTTCTCTGAGATAAGGATCCATGAACCATGAGGGATGCCTTTAGAGCAGCTATTAATATTTAAAGTAATAGAAGAGCCTCTCCTAAATGTGGTAGGAGGGAAGAGCCTACTCTTTTGAAGAATCCTAGAGATAGAATTGAGAAAGCCTCTACTGTAGGCATTAAAGATGATGACAAATGGGATAAAGTCCTTAGTACTCTGAAGGATATCAAATATACTGTTACAAAGTAGGAAAAGGGTCTTGGAGGTGACAAGCAGTAATATAATAAAAATGACAAACCTCCTAGATTGCAAAACTACTCCTACAATACAAATTGGAAGGATGGAAAACCAATATTACCTATCCAGAAGTCTAAAACTGTTCAGCAGATACCAAATCCGTTGCATAAGCATTCTGTAAATTTGGCACAAGATAGACCATGGTGTGTGGTATGTGAACACCCTCATGATCAGAATTTTTGTGGTGTTGCCTAGGTACTTGCTGCAGAGGAAAAGGAAGAAAATGTTCATCAACACACCCCTGATTTCGAGCAAAATGATGTAGATTGTTGCATGGCCCGGTCATATATTGATGAGGTTGAATTTTCTTCTAATGAGGAATTGCAAGAGCTTGATGTGAATTGTCAACAATAGAAAAGTGAATTATACCATCAACAGGTTTTTTCTAATGAAGAGGGTGAGTATAACCACCATGCCTGCAATATGGAACAGGCTGAGGATCCAGTATCCTTAAGAAGACCATCAAAAGATGAAATTTCCTGGTTAACTGAAGAGATGGCTGCTCAGATGAGAAGTACATTGTAGTTAAGAAATAGGACTATGAGTGGTGAGCAGGGCAAGCCTGCTAGTTTTTTCATTAAGGAACAGAAAGGTAAGGGCAAGGATATCAAAGAAGGTATCAAAAATGATACTATTAAAATCAAGGATGTCAAAAGTGACAAGATATGGGCAAAGAAACCTGAGGTCCAAAAACCCAATAAAGATGCTAAACCTCTATTGGTAAAAACTAAAGTGATTGCCAAGTCTGTTTAAGTAATTCCAGGGGGAAAGCAAAAGAAACCTGAAGGAAAACAACAAAGGGAGACTAATGAGACTAATGATGGTATGATTCCTCATTTTCCCAAATATACACCTGTGGATATATTTCAAGTATTATCTCAAGTTAAGGTTACTGTACCATGGCTTGAGATGATGAGAATATATGAGCATAGAGAAAAGACAATAGCCTTGATCACTAGAATCCCTCATGATAAATTGGAACAAGAAAATTATAAAGAACTTAAGGAGGAGGAAATAAGAGTGAAAGAGCTAGAGGGAATTGTAACTCAAATTCCCTAGGTATACTTAGGGAATTCTATCAATATGTGTTTAGAGAACATCACACCTTTTTTATTGAGTGTTAATATCAATGGGAAGACTTTGAGAAATTGCATGATAGATTTAGGAGCATCAAATAATGTTATGCTAGTAAAGATTATGGAAGCAATGGGCTTGAGAGTTGATACTACTCAAGGAAAATGTTATGCATTGGATTCAAGGGAGGTGCTTGTTATTGGGACTATCAAGGCTCTACCTTATGTGCTTATCCAATATCCTGATATAGTTCTGGCCATGATTGTCTTAGTTGCAGACATTCCCCCCCATTTTGGGATGCTATTGTCAAGAAAGTGGAGTGCCTCAATGGGAGGCAACATGCAATGTGATTTATCATTTGCTACCTTTTGCATTGATGGAAAAGATGTCAAGATTGAAAGGGAATCAAAGGTGCCTCATATGATTGAGCATAGCTTGACTAAGGATTTGACATGTTCCACTGACTATGGCATAAATGAATTTAGGGCTGAGGAACCCCCTAGTAGTTGTGATAAACTTGTTGCACCAATTGATACAGAAGTTAAAAGTCTGTCAGAATGTGATGATTTGTGGACTATGTTCTTTGATGGTGAAAATTCCAAGGAGGGATCTAGAGTAGGTGTGTTGTTGAGGTCACCAAGTGGTAAAACTTTTAAATTCTCTTTTACCCTACTATTTGAATGCACTAACAACATAGTTGAATATGAAGCATTGTTGTTAGGATTAAGGTTGGCTCAAAAACATGGGATCAACATGCTCAAAGTGATTGGAGATTCGGAGCTTGTAATCTCCCAAGTCACATCCCTGTATATGTCAAAAAACAAAAGATTAAAACAATATAGGAATGTTGTATGGGATAAAGTGGATGGAAAGAGGTCACAATAAGGTAGCAAATCTATTAGTGAATATTGCATTAAGGCCAGATGACATGACTTATGTTGGGATTTCAAAGGTTGAAGTGTAGACTAGACCATCTATCCCTGATAATATTAAGTATTGGCAAGTTTTTGATAGTGATGATGATATATTGAGATTTTTGAATTGTGTGGATGAGTATGAAACTCAGGAAATAGATTTTGGAGCCTTTGTTGAAAACATTGATGGTAAGGATACTGTGTTTGGAAATGAAGTTATTCAGTTAAAAACTAACACAATTCCTAAGGGTTTAGTTGTCCTTGAAAAAGTGTTTGATAACTAGGATAGGGTTAAGACTAATTGTCCTGCAACTCACCCTAATGACTTGGAAGAAGTGAACTTAGGGATCGATGCATCACCAAAGAAAGTATATATTGGAAAGAAGTTGTCACCAAGGGTGAGGAAGATGTTGATTGACTTTTTGAGAAAATTTAGACATGTATTTGCTTGGTCTTATGATGATCTTAAGGCTTATAGACAAGATTTCTTTCAACATGAGATTCCTTTGAGTAGTGATGCTAAACCTTTCAGGCAAAAGCAAAGACCTATTAACCCCACTTCGGCTCCAAAAATTCAAGAAGAACTCACTAAGTTGAGAGATGCAAGAATCATCAAACCAATTAGGCATTCATCTTAGGTATCCAATCTGGTACCCGTGAGGAAGAAGAATGGAGACATTAGACTATGTGTGGATTTCAGAAATTTGAATATGTCTTCACTAAAGGATAACTACCCATTGCTGAATATGGAAGCTATGTTGCAAAGAGTAGCAAGTCATGAATTAATGTCCATGATGGATGGGTTTTCTGGCTATAATCAAGTTATGGTTAAGGAATCTAAACAATTTAAGACAACTTTCACTACACCTTGGGGAACTTATGTATATGTAAGAATGCCTTTTGGCTTAACAAATGTAGGAGCTACTTTCCAGAGAGCTATGGATGTGGCATTTTCAGATTTCATCAATTTGTTTTTGGTGATTTATCAGGATGACTTGACAACATATTCCAAGAAAGAGGATGGTCATTGTGAACATCTTGAGAAAATATTCATTAGGGCATTGGAATATGGTATCTCCTTAAACCGCAAGAAATGCACTTTTGGAGTGAGAGAGGGGAAGTTGTTCAAACATATTGTTTCTAAGGATGGGGTTAAAATCGATCCGAAGAGGGTAATGGGAATAGATAAAGTTTTGCAACCTCGAAATGTTAAGGGAATCTAGTCCTTTTTTGGGAAAATTAATTTCCTAAGAAGATGTGTTACAAACTTTGCTGAAATAGTTCGCCCTATTTCTAAGATGCTTAAAAAGGGGGCCAAGGTTGAGTGGGAAGAAGCATCAACACAAGCTTTCCATGATATTAAGCAAGCTATTAAAGAAGCACCTATGTTGAAAACCCCTGATTGTTCCAAACCTTTGCAGATTTTCTCATTTGCCTCCTTCCACACCATTGCAGCTATGTTATTGCAAAATAATACTGAAGGTTTTGAGCAACCTATATCCTTTTTTAGCAAATCCTTGTAGGCAACAGAACTCAAGTATGACATAAAATGAAAAATAGGCATATGCGCTAGTAAAAGCAATCAAAGTTTTCAGGACCTATTTGATGGGAGCTACTATAATTGCCTATGTGCCCAGTGCTGTTGTAAAAGACATTTTCACACAACAAGAAGTGTTAGGAAGGACGTGTAGATGGATTAATAGGATCCAAGAATTCAATATTGAAATTCAGATTACTAAGTTAGTGAGGGGACAAGGTTTGGCTAAGCTTATGAGCCAAAGTAATATGGAAGCTAATCATATAAATTTGCTTGAAGAAGAAGAGAGATCACACATATGTGATATGGATCATTGTGACTGGTATAAGGGTGTGATTTATTATTTGCAAAAGATGAAATGTCCTGTTGAGTTGAGTGAAAATGATAAAAGGACATTGAAGTTACATGCAATCAAGTATGTTATCATAACAGGAGAACTCTGGTGGAGAAATGGAGAAGGTGTCATGCTAAAGTGTGTAGATCAGGATCAGGCTAAGAAACTTTTGAATGAAATGCATAGTGGAGTCTATGGGGGGCATTATATGGCCAAAACTACTGCATAGAAAATAATGAGAACTAGATTTTGGTGGCCGATCATTTTCATAGATACATATCAGTTAGTGAAGAAATGTGATGCTTGTCAGCATTTCTCTTGTAAGTTAAATTTTTCTGGTAACTTACCTTTAAAACCAGTTGCAGTTCAATCTCCATTTCAGCAATGGGGTATTGATTTCATAGGGGAGATAGCTTGCAAATCAAGTGGGGGTCATTCATGGATATTGGTGGCCACTGATTACTTTACTAAGTGGGTGGAAGTGATTCCAACCAAGAAAGCAACTAGTAAGGTGGTAATTGACTTTTTGATGAATAATATAGTGACCAGATTTGGATGTCCTAAAAGGATTGTATTAGATAATGCAATGTGTTTTAGATATGAGGAATACATGGAATTTTGTGAAAAGTATGGCATCCAAATTTCTTATTCATCACCTTACCACCCACAAGGAAATGGACAAGCAGAATCAAGCAATAAAAGCTTGATGAATATTATCAAGAGGATCCAAGATCAAAGTAAGAAGGCATGGGATTCTAAACTAAAACTAGCAATCTGGGCAGACAGGGTGACTGTGAAGAAAGCAATAGGATGTGCCCCATTTGATTTAGTATATGGGATAAATGCAAGGTTACCCCAAAATAACCTCATGGAAATGTATAGATTTTTCCAAGTGTATGATAATGAGATAGAAGACGAGATGCAACTGAGAGTGGAAGCCCTCATCGAGCTAGATGAAACTAGAAGGGAAGCTCAAATAAGAAATACGAAGTTACAATTACAGGTAAAAAATTTGTATGACAAGAAGACAATTGCAAGAACTTTCCAGAGTGGAGATATGGTTTTGATGTGGAATGTCAGGTTAGAAGACAAGGGGAAACATGGAAAATTTGATGCGATCTGGTTAGGACCATTCTTGATAAATGACAGGTGGGGGGAGGATCCATATTTTCTCCAAGAAATGACTGGTGAAATTCTTGAATTGCTAGTTCATAGACAATTCTTGAAGTTGTACTTCAGTTGAGGTACTATTTTCCATGAACAGTAGGTTTAGGTTTGTATATAGTTTTGCTTTTGGTCTTGGTTCTGGTTTTTTCTGGGTTTTCTTTTGGTTGTTTCTGCAACTAGTCTGCTCTACCTAAGATTCTATTATTCTTGCTTCATTCCAGTGGAATGAACGTCCCAAACTGGAGCCACTAATGGAGCTTAATTTTCAAATCCTTGGTCTTCCATTATTTTTTGGTTTGCCTAGTTATTTGGAGAGTGTTTGAAGAATGGATTTATGCTTTGTTTCCATGAGACCTTTTATTCTATTGTTGGGTTGGGTCTATTTCATCGTTACTTTTTGGAGAGGGTCTTTTAAGAACAACTTATGTCCTATGTGATCATTTAGGCATGGCCCCTTTTAATATAAAATGAAAATTTTCAGCTAATCTTTTATTCGCCTAAGTCTAAACCGGTCTGTGCTTTATCTGTTAAAAACAACCTTATGTCATCGACTGTCGTTGCCCTAGGCGATGTCCCCTTCCCCTTAATTTTTCCTAAGTATTTTAATGTTTGCAGGGGTATTTTACTAACCGTTGATCTTCTTACATTTGATCTTGACCGTTGCCCGCCATCTCGCGATGATGTCACTACTGGCTTTTGGGTGATAGTGATATCATGAGTGGACACCACGTGTCTTAAGTTGCCGGTGCCGAAGGAAGTAAATAAAGTGATTAATTTATGCATTGAACTTTAGGGCATTATTTGGCAGATTACTAAACCACATGAGAAATGCACATGCTTGTAATCAACGACGATGTCTTAATCTCGACTAAAAAGCTGCTCGACAGATATTCATTGGTGCTACCTCCTATTTTGATCGTTGAGATCATTGATGGTGGAGATCAACGGCTACCCACTATCGCGTGATCCTAAACAAAGAGGGTTTTAGTGATTGCGATATCGTGGGCAATTTCCATGTGTACTTTTTGAAGTTGCGTTCTATGGTGGGCCCTTGACGATGACATGGAAGTGTTGTCAGCTTTTTTGAAGACAGTCGTTCGATGGCCTGACAGAAAGATGAGATTGATGGCTAGATTTTAAACTTGCATCAAATGTAATTAAGGTCATTGGCGTGGCACACAAGTGAGCTTTAATGGCGGACGAGACATCTGCTTAGTTATTTTCATAATTTCTGAGTATTTAAGTTCATAATCACATTGCCATAAAGACATTCAAGTGTTTGTGAAGTGATCTAGAGCTAGAGATAGAAGTTTTCAAAACTGTTTCAGCACGGGTTTGTTTTTCTATGTGGCGCAAATTCCGTAAGTTAGTTTCTCTTACCACTATTTCTATTTGACCATGATTCAAGAAGAAGGTTGCATTGTGTTATTGGTGATTTTCTTGATTACAATTCTAGGGTTACTGTTTCTCCTAGATTGTGAAAAATTATAAGACTCTATTGTAACTTAGTTCTAGGTAATTTTAGTTGGTCTGCAAATTTGTTTTTTGAGGAAGCCCTAGTTCTTAAAATGACACCACCAAAGCAGCATTTTGGCTATATTGATTACATACACAGAAATTTATATGATGATTTTTTGGACCAGTTCCCATTGTCAACAAATGACAGGAAGAAAGGATTGGTCTTGATGAATGGGACAACCCTAGGTGAGGGATTGAGATGTAAGTTCTACAATATTACAGATGCCAGAGTGCCTATGACTGGTTTGGAATTATTCAGAAGACGATATGGGTAGTGCAATGTATCTCACCCTTTTTCTAACAGTTGGAGATATGACATGGGGAAGCTAGTGGTACCCAATGTATTCCTAGATATTGACCTAATTAGGGCAGTGGCTGCATGGTATGACCCTATCACAGGAATTGTCAGGGATAATGATGGTGACATTCTGTTGAGCTTGAATGTAGATACAATTCATCATGTCTTTGATTTGAGTGAGTATAGCTCATTTCTGGTTCGAATTGACTTTGAGGAGATAAAGCAGGAGTATGTCAGATCTCAGCCTCTTTTTAGGTCAGTATTGCTTCCTCCTCATCTGGCCAGGGTGGGTAGTTCAACAATTCACATCAGCCCAACTGACAGGGAGCCTTTCAGGCTAAGTTATTTTGCTGATCATTTCTTGGTGACATTCTATTCACTATGCCAAATCATTGGCTTCAAACCTAACACTGTGATACCCATCGCTTTTATGTTCATGGGAGCTCAGATTCAGCACCCTAATTTTTCTATGATTTATGATTATGCTTCATTCCTTGCTGAAAGGATACATGAGGGTTTGCTAAAATTGCATGATGGAGATTCTGGTACTCCTTTCTTTTGGTATTCCCTATTAATGCATATGTTTTTGCATGAGAATGCTAACTTCTTTGTAGAAAAGATGGAGTTGAGGCAAGATGTAAATGGAGAGAGATTACCAGTGCAGGCTTGGAGTGTAGACATGTCTGGTAACAAAGGAGGTGCTAGTTTTGTGTAGTTTGATAACTACTTTGCCTCTAGGCTTAGGGCTAAATTGGTGGTTAATGTGCCAAGAATTCTGGAGGATTTGCATGATTTCGTTAGACCCAAAATGTGGAAACCTGATTTGAAGGTATGCCACAATTGGGGTGACATTATTCTGTAGCCTATGAGTACTGTTTTGAGGGTTTATGGTTTCTAGGGAGCTCCTCATATTCTCCCTTATAATGTGCCATCAAGAATGGGATTTGCAGAAGTGATGTGGTAGTTAGGCTGCATTCATGAAGAGAGTTTGACAGGAAAGGGAAAAGGGACTTTGTTCCCTGATTATATAGTTGTCTTTGACTTTGTGTTCTCTAAAGGAGGATGGGTCCATTTTGATCGATATTTTGATGAATACCATTTGAAGAATGGATCCAAAAGACAACATGACCATGAGGGATTCTTTGCCCTATTTAGGCAGAAGATTAAGGGTGGTAAATTCGTTCATGTTTTCAACTTCCCTGAGGACTTGATAAGAAATGAATTTGATTTGAACCAGCAAGAATTAAATAAACAGAAGTGGATTGCATATGAGAAGATGCTAGCCATGGTACATAAACTGGATCCAAGATATGATCCATTAATGGAGTTTACTCCATTTCATAAAAGAATTGATTTTTTGGTGAGCAATTTTAAGGAGATCATGAACATTTTGAGAACCAAGAAGGCTAATTTAGAATTAGACCTCGGGATTCAGGAGTCAGAGGTGAGGCCTAAGGAAACAAGGCCAGTTTACCAGCCACCAGTGGATAGATCTCTGTACATGAAGAGGAAGAATAACAGTAGTGATGTAGATGTAGGAAATAAAAAGGGAAAACAAATAATGAAAACATCATCACTGCTGAGTCATGGGACCAGGAAACTTGCTAGGATAAAAATTATAGATTTGGATTCACCACCGAATAAGGATCCTATGGAGCTGTCATCAGAGCCAAGCCCTAAGAGGCAAAGGATTGAAGAACCGCTGGAGGTTCTAGTGGATGAAATTATTATAACTGACCAAGAAGTGCAGGTTGGTATCCCTTCTCCCCCTAGATCAGCACAATTGGTGCTCACTGATATGGATATAAAGGGGCAGTATGTGCAGGATGCTAGGATGGAGGCCTGTAAGGCATTCATGGATGATGATGCCTTTGTGAAAACTCCTGTATTCTTGCAACTGATTTGGAGAATGAAGCTAGAAGAATATTAGGATAAATGAAAGAGTAGGAGGGAGTCAAGACCTGATAGGTTAGACTAGGAGAATGATGATGAAGTAAAGGTTGAATTGATGGAACAATTCAAAAGAATCACTCATGAAGAAAGAAGGAAACTGGTGAGCCAAGCATGTGTCTTACACCTCCCTGAATGGGATATAGCTGATGTTGTGGCATTCAATGCTATTATGCAATCCAAACATCCTATGCAGAGCAATGAAGAAGAGGTCAAGGCAGCCCTGCAGGATTTTGCCTTTAGTGAAGAATATGAGACATTAGCCATGTGGGCACTGGCACCTCAAGGCAGAAAGCCGAATATAGCAGATATTATCCCAAATCTAAGAGGTGGGCTCATTATCAAAAGAGCTTCTGAAACCTCATTAACATAAGCTACAAGCCTAACATTGAATGTGGCCAAATTGGCCCAAAGAACAGCAGAAAGGGAAGAGGCTGAAAGGAGGAGTCTGATGGAAAAATATAATGCAATAATTGGGGAATACAGTAAAATGCAACAAAGAAATCTTGAGCTACAGTCTGAACTAGATAGGTTAAAGTTTGGGCAGGTAGGAGAATCTTCAAATGCTCCTACTGTTAGAGAAATACCCACTACTTCGGGGTCATTACCCCCTACTATCCCAATCATTTCTATTCCTGGGTCCCGAATTCAGACCTCAGGTCCTAGTCATGTGCCAGAGTCAACTCAAGAGGAGATGGAATACTCTGTGGATCCCACCAAAAGGAAGATGATGAGTAAGATCACTGAGTTGCAAGCCACCCTAAAGGCTAGTGAGAATGATGCCATGGCCAAACATAATGAGGTGGTGGACACCATGTTGAGGCATTTGAATGAGAAGGTTGATTCTAGGCTGCCATTTGTTCTTTTTTTATATTCTTTATTTTTGAATGGTTTACAAAATAATAATAGAGATTGAGATGTTGTTTTACCCCTGGTTGAGAAGTGGATCCCTTGTGCCACTTCACACTTCATCACTTACAACGCATATATCCTCTCAGCCACGACATCAATACACAAGTGTGGACTTGCAAAAACCATTGAATTTCCACTCAAAAAGAAACTTCTGCACCTCTCACACCCATATCTTATAACGATGGCAATAAATATTTGCGTCAATACTGTACAACAATTGACTTTTGTTTGCACAACATCAAAAATAACATCGCTAGAGTATAATCTCTGCCTCATACACACTTCTTGAATCATGAGAAGGATAGCGATAACATCACTCACACCTTTGCATATTGATCTCTGTTAATATTTTTGACTGGTTTACAAAATATTAACAGAGATCGAGATGTTGTTTTACCCTTGGTTGAGAAGTGGATCCCTGATGCCACTAACTTAGACATTATGTTTAGGGCTTCTAAGTTTGATGCAAATAATAGGCCTCAATTATTAAAACCTACTCAAGGTTTTATGAAAACACTGAAGGGATTCTAGGCCCTACCTGATGACTTGGGTAGGAAAATTGAAGAATTAGTAAAAGGTTTTAATGATTGGAGTGATACCTTTTTGCCTAATATATTGGATGCACAAGGAAACATCAAGACATTGCAATAATGGAAAGAAAGGACAAAAGAGGTTATCACTGCACAAATCAAATTGATTTGTGATGACTTAGATCATGACTTCCTAGTAAGCAGCATGGATAAAATAATTAATACTAGCATGTTTCTGGAGTCATTTGAAAGAGAAGCCAACCAGGTTGTAGTGAAGTTCACACCTTACAATACCAAGGTGACAGAGGTGGTGAATTTTAATTGGCCCACGGATGAAGATTATCAAATTTGGGTGGACAAATATTTGACTGAAGAGGAGTAAAATGATATCTACTACCAGAGATTTATAGCTCAGTAGTTACAGTGTAACTAATTTTGGTTGAGATTCCATGATGGCTTTGGGTGCAAAGTTTGAGATGTAACAAATGCAGCAGCTATTGTGTAATGGATAGAATCAAAGGGAAGATGCTCTAGGACTTGGTATTCTCATCATGGTTTTGAATGGGCTCATAGCGGTCCTATCGATTAATGACATGTGTAACTTCTAGCCCGATGCTTGTTTGCTCCTTCATTTCTATAAGAAGGATTTCAAGGCTAGAAGTAGGGGTTGGCAAGCCAGATATTTTGAAGGTCGAGTCTAGGTCTAGTTGTAGAACGTATTGTATGAATTTTGTTTTGAATGTAAAGGCAATTTAGGTTTGGGGTTCTCTTGTAGGGGGTTTTATGTTTATGAAATTCCAAGGTTCATGATAGTACTAGCATTTGAGTTACGATGATATATCTTGAGCTCTTGTCTCTCCTGTATATAGACATATCATAATTTTGAATAAAATGATCAAGGATTATGATGTTCATCTCATTGTTGTGATGAGTATGTTTATGTTTTGGCTTTAATTCAAAGAATTAATTAAAATGCTTGGATGGAATCATAGATGGGTATGTTTGTAAAAGGATTTGGTAAGAAGTATTGGGCTGGGATAGGGATTGACAATATTGTAATGCAATATTGCCAGGCATCATATGTGTTATGTGTTTAAATCTATTGTTTCTTTTTGAATGTTTGTAAACTTGACTCCCCAATGGTATATGACACTGACCTAAATTGCATGAGTTTATGAAATCCTGTTTCTATATGTCTTCACTTAGGGCTTGCCGCCAACTTGCAATTAAAATGACTATCATAATTTATTAAATGAAGTTATAACCATCTCATGCTCCAATTAGTTGACATTACTGATGAATAGCCAATTCATTTCAGTCTTATCCCATTCTGTTGAGGTATTAAGTGAGATTATCTATTTTTTGAAGTTAATGACAATTAATGATTTTTGTTGCAGAAGTTGTAAACTCATTAATAGGGATCACCCTCCCAGGTCTTGCAGATCCCAAAGTGTGGGAGGTTACTATTAAAACCCTTGTCAGTTGGTCCAAGTCCTCCGAGCTTCCCTTGATTGGAAATTTGGCAATTCCATAGGTAGATTAGGAGACAAACCTGGTTTAACAAGAAAAAACACCAACAGGGTGGACAAATATTTAACTGAGGAGGAGTAGGACAGTGCTGACTATTGGTGATTAACAACTCAGTTGTTATACTTATAACAAATTTTGGTTATGTCTTGATGGAAGTTTTGGCGTAGGTTTCTTGAAGTATGGCCAATGCAACAACTATTTTTCAGGGGATGGGATAAACAAGAATATTCTCTAGGGACTCAACTGTTGTAAAAAAATTTTGAAATGTCATAGGGTGGTCCAAGTGACCAATGACATGTATTTTTGGCCTGATGTTTGTTTTCTCCTTCATTCTCTATAAGAAGGATTTCAAGTCCATAAATAAGGGTTAGCCAGTTAGATAATTTTGGTCGAGTCTAGGGAAATTTGCAAAGAAAATTGTATAGCCTAATAATCTTAGCAAAAAATGCAATTTAGGTTTTGTGTCATTCTATAGTAGGTTTTGGATTCTTGGGAGTTTGATATTTTGTGATAGTACTGGTAGTTGAATTAAAATAATTTATTTCAAACTCATGTCTCTCCATTGTATAAGCATATTAGAATCTTGAATAAAATAATCCAGGGTTGTTTCGTTCATCTCACTATTGTGGTGTGTATGATTCTCAGTTTAGCTTTAATTCAAATAGTTTATTAAAGTGCTTGAATGGGATCATAGATGGGTATGTTTTATATAAGGATTGGATAAAAATTAGTTGGTTAGAATACATTATGATGATATTGTAAGGAAATATTATCAGGGATATTACTTGTTATGTGTTGACTCTGTCATAAACCTTTAAATTCTTATGAATTTGACTCCTCCAATGGTAGATGACACTGATATAGGTTGTACTTGTTTATGAGGTTCGATATTTGTTTGTCTTTGTTTAGAGCTTTCTACAAATTGAAATCAATGACTATCTTAAGTTGTGAAGTATTGATGTAATCATCTCATGCTCCAAGTAGTTGATACTATTGATGAACAACCAATTCTATTCAATATTATCCTATTGTGTTGAGCTATTAAATGAGATTTATCTATTATTGTTAATCATTTTTTTATAATTTTGGTGCAAAGGTTATAAACACATTAAGGGGATCACCCTCCCGGGTCTTATAGAGTCTGAAGTGTAGAAGGTTTTGTTAAAATCCTCGTTAGTTGGTCCAGGTCCTTCGAGATGCCTTTGATTGGAATTGGAAATTCCATAGGTAGATTAGAAGATCAATTTGGTTATAGTAAAAACAACCAACACACACTCTGATCCTTGATCTAGATATTATTCAAAATGATCTTGATTGTCCATTTCAAATCTCATTTTCTATATAAAAAACCCCTTTCCTCACAAATAAGGATCAGAGAATTCATATACATTGAGAAACAAAGTGTTGTCAAGATCATCCTTGAGAGAGAGAGCTTCATCCATCATATTTTATCAACCAAACACAATCAAGCATTCATCCACACTTTGCACATGAACTTTGGAGGCTTCATTGTGATAAGAAAAATCCAACATCAAGTGAATACACTCTGCTATGGGATGGTAAAAGCTATCTTTTGTTATCATTTTGGTAATTAGTAGATTCCTTATCATTTTTGCATTAGTATAGTTTCAATTTTGTATGTTTAGGAGTTTCTAGATTTTAGATTTAAGTTTTTTTGGTTGTAGATCAGATTTCTTCATCAAATTTCTCTAATGTACATTTTGCATCATTAATATAGCATCCATCATTCCCCCTCCCATAGTAACAAGTGTGGAGTGGAGATACCTATAATGATTTTGACTAACATACCACCACTTGTTACAACTACATTTTTTATTGTAGGCTCTTCTACTCTTGCAATGACTATGAGACCTAAAGAGAGTTATTATCCTCTTCCACCTTGGATAGGAAGCTAGGAACTTAAGAGAAAGAGATACTTCATCTCCTTAGATGACTTTAAATTTGGACAGTTGGTGCATATAAAGACAAAATCGAGAAAATAATCCAAAGAATTTTTCTAGGCTACTAGTGGATAAAGTAGGATGTAAGTATGGAGAGGTGACACAACCTCCTCTAGATAGGTCTATTGAATAAGTTGATATTTATGAGTATTCCATTAAAAGGGTTGATTTGGGAAAAATATCTAATGAAAGTGCCAAGGTAGATGCACAGTCAACATTGAATTTCCTTATTGAAAATTTTGATAAGGTAAAGAAGGTCAAAGATCGGTAAAAGGGCAATGTTGAGAAAACTTCAGTACTCTAGAAGATTAGCCAATATTTGGAGATAATAGAGCCTATAGCCAAAAGTGTTGAGAATTTGATCATTCATAATGTTGAAAAGGTACATTCAAGGGGTAGGGAAGCTAGTGAGTTTTCTGACAGGATGATAGCACAAGGGACACAACTTCTAAGTTCTTCTATGGAAATAATGGGAATTATGGAAGATGTAAAATTAGAGATGGATAAAACTATTGATATATTTTTTGAAGAGTAACAAGAAATAGAGGACATTCTAGAGGCTTGGATTAAAATGAAGGAAGTGAAGCTCAACATTTTAGTGGATATTGGGATAACTCCCAATAGAGATATGTTTTTTGAGGTGAAGTAAATAATGAGACATAAGATACATTCCACCAAAGGTTTGATCAAAGACTTGTAGGAAGCTTAGGAAGTCAGTGAAGACAATTATTTGACTCTTGTCAATATAGTTGATGAGCTACCTTGAAAATTAATTAATGACTAAAAAAAATCTTTCCCTTTGATGAAGTTGCCCAATATTTCACATCTATGATCTGGAAGAATTTTTAGATCAAGCCTTATCAATGGCTTTGATGGAAAAATTTCTAGACATTCAACTCACCCTAAATAATCTCAAGGTATTTTTGGAATGGCATAGGAAATCTTGCAACACCATGAATAACTGAATAAAAAAAGTTCTTGCTATCTCCAAGTATACTTTGGGTCTTGATAATGAAGAAGTCTAGGTGATCTTGAAAAAATATGAGGAATTTTGGGGGAAATACAATGGAGAATGATAGACATTTCTTTCTTAGACTTAGTTTATTTTTTATTATTTTTTCTTATGTAATTACTTTTTCAAATTTTAATTTCTTTTATCAATATGTAATTACATGTAAAAAATAACATGAGTCCAAAATCTAATCAGATTGTGTTGTTGAATACGTCAAAATAGCTATTTCTTTCCTACATTAGCTCTCAAATCTCCTCTATATATATCAGGGAGTTTATTCTGTAAAGAACCTTTGATGTTTTCAAGTAAAACACAACCCATTTTGAGAAGCATACTTGAATCTTTGTGTTGAATTTGTATATAAAAAAATGATCAATAAAATAGGTAGATTTACATCGAACCTTTGTTTTGGAGCATATTGGTTATGTCTAAGATTTTTCTTGCATATTTATTATCACATTTGATTGAAATTGGTTTATAAGAAGCATGATATTTCATTTTTTAAGGGAATTCAATTTGATATTGATAGTCTCTAATCTACAATATTGTTCTTGGATATTTATGTGTTTGTGTATGAACTTGGTTGATGAATCAAAGTCTTTGACCTGTGATTATTAGCTATGTTTTTGTGGATGTCTTGGTGTTTTTGGTTGAAGTATTTTAGCTACAACTTGCTACACTTGTTATATTTTTGAATCATCATTGGAAGTGATAAAAGTCTTTGATATTTTGTGGGTTATCGAACTAAGAAAATCATTGGTATCTTTTTTTATTATTCTTATCTCCAATAAAGTTAGATATTGGTAATTAATTCTCTAGATAATACTTTGAATTGGATTGTTTTTAATAATAGTATTTTTACAAGAAACACATGCACTTTTTGTATTCAAATAACACACTTGTGTTATGGATCAGATTTTTTGAGTCATAACACGATTGTGTTATTTGGATTTTTTCAAAACACAAATGCATTTTTGTTGGTTTTGGGCATTTAGCCACATTTTTATGCCCCATTGTGGTGCAAAATCCTAACCATATATAGTCAACTCTAAACTCTATACCCTCTACACTCATCCCTCTTCCCTAAACCATATACCCTCAACCCTGAAAACTCTATTGAACAACCCTATTCCCTAAGGTCTATATCATAAACTCTCAAGCCTAAACCCTATATGCTCAACCCTCAAACCTCAACCCTTTCCCTCAAATATAGGCTCTATTTAGTATACGCTAAACTGTCAACACTATACATTAAACCCTATACCCTATAACCTCAACCCTAAACTGATAGAGGGGTCATAGGCTCAAAATACTATAGGATAAACCTTCAACCCTAAAATCCAAACTATATAACCTCAAGAATAAAACCTATCCCTCAAACCTAGGCCCTAGAGGTTATATGCTAAACCCTTAAACATATATTCAACACAATACCATATACCTTGAATCCTAAACCCTATACCCTCAACCATAAGTCTTATAGAGAGGTCATAGGCCCAAAATATATAGATTAAAACCTTAACCATATACACTCAGCCTTAAACCCCCAACTCTATACCCTCAACCATAAACCCTATCTCTCAAACCTAGGACCTAGAGGCTATACGATAAAACCTAAACCCTATACCTTATACCCTGAATTATAAAACATATCCCTTCAAATCTAAACCCTATAAAGAGGTTGTAGAACCAAAATCCTCTACGATAAACCCTCAAACCTAAACCCCCAACTCTATACCCTCAACCATAAACCCTATCCCTCAAACCTAGGCCCTAGAAGCTATATGCTAAATGTAGACATTGAAAATTATTCTAGGCCTACAACACCATTTTCAAAATAATTCTCATAGTCATGGTCATGATAAAATAATGTTAATTATTTAATTATTATCTAAAGTCACCTATCCTCTATTAATTAAATAATATTAATTATTTGATTAATTTATTATCACCTTTATTTCAATCCTAATTAATTAAATAAATTTTATTTATTTAATTACATCACTAATTAATTAATCCCCTTTCTAAATTAAATAAATTATTATTTAATTTACCCTTGATCACATTCCCAACTATAATTAAACATTCATTTCGAAATATTTAATTATAATTTTACCTTTTCAATAATTAATTAAATAAATCTTTATTTATTTAATTTAATCTTCAAAAATTTTTTTATTATTATTATTTTTTTTGGACTGCAGGAATTGGTTAGCACGACCCCCTATAAACTGCAGTGTGCTTGGTAAACTTTTTAACGTGACCGGTGGCGCTGGCACGACACGCCCTCCGGTACCATGGGTTTGGGGGAAGACTAGACCTCATGACCTCTTGCCTACAACAGGATGCTTTAGCCAATCGAGCTAGGACCCCCGCCCCTTAATCTTCAAATTTTGAATATTGAACTAAATAATCATTTAATTCATAAAGATAATTATTCCTAGAATATTCCTCTGTGATTAGATAATTGTTGAGTTATCTAACAAACAAATCTCCTTCTTTAATCAATTAGTCTTATTATTCTACGTGCAAACTATTATTAATGAAATAAAATTATTTAATTAATTCATTCTATTGTGAGTTCAAACACAATGTTTATACTTTATTTTTCACAAACAATCTCTATTCTTCCAAATTTTGAATAGTCTCAACACTAGATTAAATTATTATTTAATTTAATCTTAATCATGTAGACTTTTTCACTCACGTTGTAATTGACACAAATCTCTATCGCAATGGCATTCATCAACCTCAATCGTTGATCTCTCTTTCAAATTTGAGTCAATCATTCGAAAACCAATTTTCTATAAGTTGACCTGACATTGTCATTTTTCTCCTCCCAAAATTCATATACTTTTAGGAAGCTTTCAATAATCTTTGATATTTTTCTAAGTCAATAGTGAATACGCCACAATTTCATACTTAAGAAATTTGAGGGAAACTATCAAACAATGAAAAAATGAAGAAGTGCAATAGAGGCTATTCAAGGAAATATGAAGATATTCAGTGAGATCAATCCTATTTATATGTTCTTTTGGTTCTATTTGTTCTTTGTTGTTTAATGTAGATTACTTTTATTTATTTTACTAGATTAACAATCTTGTTTGTAGCTTTATTCAAGTGTTACATTTGGTGAACCCGACATGAAAACACTGTATTCAAATCCATAGTGTCTTTTAAAAAAAAATTATAGGTACAGGTACGAAGTGATGCATGTGCAGCATGAAACCTCACATTTAATTTTTTGAGACACCTTTGGAATTCTTTGATGCATCTGTTGTTCTATGATGCATCTACTTCATTCTGTGATGCATTTGACTGGTAAACTTGTTTTTCTTTTTTCGAAGTTTCGTATTTTCATGTTTAATTTTTTAGCTTTTTTGTTACTAATTTCAAGTTTTAGTGTGTGTTTTAGGGGAGTTAACATAGTGTTTGTAGGTTTATTTTTAGAGGACAAGCATTTTAAAAAACCTTTCTATAGGATGATTAATGAATATAGAAACATAAATAAAACTACTAATTTGTGTTTTCTAGAACCTTTCACAAAGATAAAAACTTAAACTACTAACAATTTGTTTGCAGGACCAAATTCGAAGAAGAGATTTTAAAAAAAGAAAAGAAAAAGAACAATTTTTTTGAGTAGATAAAGAATTATCATTTGGGATTTTAAATGAACTAGTGTCTTCTATGCTTTTTTATGTTTAGATTAGATCATGATTCAGTAATATAAGTATCCTCTCCCCTTGCGCATTTGTGCGATCCTAGGTGTAAGAGAAAGAATTACTGTCTCTAGAACTTGGGTTTTCTTTGGTGGTTAAGAGTAACCAAGGTGACTCAAATCGGTGATGAGATTTTTCAACAAGCTACTCCCAACCGGTATAGAAATTTTAATTTTGAGGAAACTCTGCATTACAAGAAATCGTGTGGTTCAGCTATTGACTCCCCTAGTACCCTAATGGTGCGTCAAAACCTATAGAGCATGACCGCTACAGATTGGGATGATATTGCCTCTCGCGTGGATTTCTAAATGGGTGCCTATACTAGTTCACCAACTATTTTTAGTTTAAACCAAAACCCTTCTATTTTTTGGTGCAAGAGGTCAGACCTCTGAAGTCGTCTCACAATATTACGGTTCAATAGTAGAAATGAAATTTTTTCCATGGGAGTCATGGGAACTGAAGCTTTGCTGACCCAAGAAGTGTGTGTCATGGAGCGGAGCTAGTGTGGTCAAGCTACTAGTCATCCACTTTGAAAAAGCATAGTTGGGTAGACCTAAGTGAGAATTTGGCAAGTTTTTTCATAGCCAGCCTTAGGATTGTACATGTTTTCTAAAAATATACATGTTCATTATTGTCAAACAAAAAAAAAATTCTTTCAATTGATTTACATTTTCCAAAATTTGATCATGAAATAGAGTTAGTCAAAAGACCCAATTTATCAGAAAATTGCATCTATAAAACTAAGTCACATTTGCTAAATAGAAAGTTGCATATGATAACTTGAGTCACATATGTTAACCAAAAACTTGCAACTATGAAAATAGAGTCCATTTTTATTAACTAGAAATTTTTGAGTTGCATCTGATATCCTGAGTCACATGTATTATAAAGAGTCACATCTGTTAGAAAATTAGTTGCATCTGACACAGTGAGCCACATTTTCCTGTCAATAGACTAAGACAATATTTAACTAGAAAAACTGCATCTAACTTGTAAAAATGCATCTGTAAAACTAAACGGCATTTGCCTATCAACATAAAAACTAGAATTCACCATCACAGTCCAAAAAAGATAATCATCTCAATCTATTTTTTCACAGTCAACCTTGGACAGAAACCAAAAAATTGCTCAAACTTTGCATTTTCCATCTTTTAGGTGTCATTTATTTTTAGTGATAAACCTTTTAGTTACAAAACTTAGTTAAATCTCAAGATTTTTCATATCTCAAAATAGGCCATGTTTCCGCATCTTTGGACAAACCCATGCTTCGACAGTCATTTTCATTGAACCTAGTAAATTTTCAACAATATATTTTGTCCTACTTGTGAATCTTTCTAGCTCACCAGTCTAGTTTGGGAGTTCACCTTATCATTTGGTCCTAGTCCTACATCAGGCTCCTTGACATAGTTAAATTGTAGCCTTGGTTAAGTTATAGGTGGTAGGTAACCTCCTCTTAGAATCCTTTAGAGTCAATTACTTTAGAATTTTTCATATTGTCATCCTAGCTTGTCATCATTTTAGACATCCTTTATTTGCCAATAAAATACCAAAAAAATAGCAGCATTCATTCATTATATCATAAAATCCTCAAAAAAAATAGACTAGATAATATCATTTTAGACATAGTTTTGCATTCCCCCATATTGGGCAACTTTTTTCATGGTCGAAACAAGGTCTAAAATGAAATGTAGAGAAATGGCTGACCCATAGGACTTTGTCAAACCTTTCGCAAACCAACCATCAGGGACAGAAAGACCTCACAAAGCCTTGCTTGAAAAAATTGTCACTAGAGACACACATGGATAGATTTATCTAGAAGACGTAGATACAGCTATCCAAGATCCTAAATTTGCATATTTTATGGATGAGTGTCTGGAAAATGATCCTCAAAGATACCTAGAAAAGTTACTAGTAGAAGGTGCCACACTACCACCAGGATTTGACATCCACACCTTAAAAACATTATCTACTCAAGAAAAACAAACCATGACATCGAGTGTCTCTATTCCTCATATTACCACAATGATACCATCTAGCATACCCACTCAAACTAACTCAATTGTAAACCAAACACCATTTGGTATAACCCAAGGCCTAAAATTTGTTGCAGGAGCATCTTCATCCAAACCCTTTGGCATAAACACCACAAGTAAAAGACCCAAAATTGGCACAAACACAACACAGTCTATACCACATATCATCACAAATACTGCCAATCAACACATAGGGGTTACACAAGCAAGACATATACCTACACCAAATCAAAATCCATCACAAAATATCTCTATTCAGAACACTTACATCGATCCAAATAATGCAACCAACATGTCTTTAACATAGGTAGATGTTCTATAAAATCAAATGCAAGCCCTCTAATAGAAAATGGACAATATGTGAATGTCAGGAAAATGAACCATTTCAGTGCAATATTTATGTCCATATCCCTTTGACAAAGCACAATACATGACACCCCTCCCACACAGATACATTATACCAAATTTCCCTAAGTATAATGGGAAGAGGAATCCTTTAGAAAAAATCAGATAATTTTCCACAACATGCATTGACATCTCATATAACCCCACATACCTTATGATACTTTACCCATGAACCCTTGTTGGGATAGTATTGGAATGGTTCTCTAAACTTCCATATGACATAAGATCATGGGGCTAATTAGTAAAAAAAAATTTGGAACACTTTGCCTTCAACATAGACAATGAAATCACAATAGAAACCTTATGTCACACAATGCAAGAAGACAAATACAAATTCACCACTTTCTTCTAGAGATGGAGGAGTTCAGCTAATCATTGTCTAGTTGAGATACTAGAGAAACAAAAAGTCACAATATTTCTTGAAAATCTTCATCGAAAATTGTGAAGTGACGTACAAGTACATTGTTGTAATTCCTTTTTGGAATTAGTGCCAAAAGATATTGTACTTGAGAAATCCATCATTGACAAAGGGGAAATTAAGACACCAGGTAGGAATCTAGTTGTTCAACACCAAAATGCTCCCAACGATAGAAAAAAATTATGGTCCAGAAACAAAAATGTAACTAATGATGGTATTGTTGATGCTAAGACCCTACATGAAGGACCTATAATTACACTTAGAGGTTACAACCCC
Source organism: Sequoiadendron giganteum (assembly GCA_007115665.2). NCBI lineage: Eukaryota > Viridiplantae > Streptophyta > Pinopsida > Cupressales > Cupressaceae > Sequoiadendron > Sequoiadendron giganteum. Next base: position 468,898,297 of record CM021105.1, read on the forward strand.
TCTCATGAAATTATTAATGATGCTAATCAAACTACCAAATTTTTCCAAAATTCACAACAACAATGACCACAGAGGAGATTTCCAAAATGTGATTTTACCCCCTTGGGGGAACCAATCAAGACATTTTACAAAGAAATGATAAAAAATAAACTAATAAAACCTATGGAGCCAAAAAAATATGATCCTGGGTAGTTTAAACTCTCATGGTGGAATAATAATGCCTATTATGAATACCATCAAACTAAGGGACATAACCTACAACAATGCAAAAAATTGAAGAACATCATTCAATATTTTGTTGAGGACAAAACCATAGAAGTCAATGGGAAAAAACATACCAAAAAAAATTATCACAAGGTCTTCATAGTTCCATTACATGATTATGCGAAAGGAAAGGCCTCCATTTTAGGAACTAAGACTAATGCCTCAACTAACTATGCAAATAACAAATACGACTATGAAAAAGGCATGATCATAAATCACATCTAAGTTTTTGATGAGAATATCCATACCATTACAAAAAAGAAGTGTCTTGAATGTGTTTTCAATACATGAAGAACTAAGATAACCCTTCTAGGTTCTTCATCGGAGCCACCACCATAGTCCTCCAAGCCTAAGTATAATTTACTTGACTAGTTGGGGAAGACCCCAACACAAATATCCATCTTGGAACTATTGACCCTATCACCTGATCATCAAGCTATTCTAGACAAAGCCTTACAAAGAAAAATCATCCCCACCAAATTGGATGTCAATCATTTCGAAGAAATGGTAGGATATTTAACCAATTCACATCATGCCATCTTCTCTCAATAGGATTATTCAATCAAGATGACCAACCATAATGACCCACTATACCTTGACATTCTAGTCCATCAAACTAATGTAAATGAGTCTTGGTAGATGAAGGAGTAGGGTTAAATCTTTGTACCTTTAAATTGGTTAAGACATTAGGTTTCTCATTATCATGCATGGACACCACTAAGAGTATAGTGATTAAGGCATACAATGATTAGGAAATATCATGTAAGGGAGTTGTAACACTCCCTATCAAAATTGGCCCTATGGTTATGGACACAAGTTTCCAAGTCTTGGATCTCACCCTTCCTTATAATATTTTATTGGTTAGACCTTGGATACATGCTATGAAATTTGTACCTTCGACTTACCATTAGTGTTTTGAATTCCCATACAATGGAACAAATATCACAATTGATAGTGATCCAGATCCTTTTCAATATTGTAGAAGCCTAGGTGAAATACCACAACGAAAAGTGCCAATCAATCAAGAGGGTTCATCCTCCACTTTATCCCTATATGTTGATCCATCAACTCTTACCAAGTCCATTCCATCACAACCATCATCATCCACTCCTAAGGTCAAGATCCAGGATAAGGGTTGTGGAGAATATCACATGAAAGTATCCTATTGTGTCAGCTAGTTGGTTCCTCCCAAGTCATATGGTTTAACCACAATAGATAGGAAACAATGAATTGTCACAATACATGTTCCTCCTCTAATGGCATTCACAAAATTGGGATACTTGAGTAAAGAAGCTATGGACCAAGAAGATGTCACTTTTTGGTTATATATTGAAGAAAATGAAAACCCTTCACCATCTTTTTCAAATATATAAAGATCAATATGGAAAAGGCTTCATGATAATACAAAAGGAAGGATATGATGGACATAGTGGGTTAAGGCTATATCAGGATAGAAGGAATGAACAAATCAATGTTTCACAAAGACAAAAACGCCTAGGGATAGGGTTTCAATCGATTAGGATTGGCGTTCCTAGTACCTTGGCACCATCACAAGAGAAAGTAAGTGCTTCTAAAGACATCGATATATACCACAAACCATTATACCCATTTTACTGTGATTCCCCTGACACAAACCTATATGAATGTGATTCCCTTTCCTCCACTAGCATAATGGACCTAGATAAGTTATGTTTGGAGCTTGACCAAATGCTAAATACCTCACCAAAATCAACTGAGTCCCATCCTAGAAAGTCCTTTTCAGAAGAATAATGGCTTAATATTTATTATTGGGAAACCTTTGATCCTTCCTCTTCGTCACCTAATGAACCATATTTTGACAACCTAGACCTAACAGTGGTCCCAAGAGAGTTTACCTATCTCTAGGAAAAAGAACAAAAGGGAGTTAGTCCAAAAATTATGTGACCATGTCAACCAATCTATCGTTACCTTTTCAACCTCCACATTTGTTAACTCTGATGGTGACATGCCCCTCATACATTCCCAACTTATAGATTGGGATCAACAAGGCACACCCATCTTAGACATATTCGAGAATGACGAAGTGATAGCTAAGTTCATGGGACTAGGAGAAGGAATACCTAGAGGTGATCATAAAGTTGGATTTAACATAGAATTGGATAACATGGCATATTTTGTGGAGTCTATTCACACCTCTAGTCGTAAAAAAGAAAAAAATAATAATGAAAACAATGAAAATGACAAGTCCCTAGGTGAAAATCGAAAGGATCCTTTGGACAAAGAAATAGTAAAAATAAAGGATGAATCCAAGGGTGAAAACCTCTTTGAGACACCCAAGGATGGAGGTTCGAACATTCTCCCAGTTGCTCAAGAAAAGTCACCAATGCTAGTTGAAGAATATCTCGAGATCAACATAAACACTGAAGAAAATCCTTGAGTAATTTATTTTTCCCACATCTTTGACAGAGACAAAGCAACCAGAGTTTTGGGACTTCTTTACAAAATATAGATAAAATTTGCATGGTTGTATGGTGACATGCCTGGGCTGGATCCAAACCTCATTTTTCATCATCTACCATTACAATTAGGTGTTAAGCCCATCAAGAAAAAATTAAGGAAAATGCATCCACAAATCACCTTATTAGTCAAAGTTGAACTTAAGAAACTAGTGGATGTCAATTTCATCAGATCCATAGACTATGCAGAATGGATTTCTAATCTTGTGCCAGTGACTAAAAAATCTGGGGGCATCCACATTTGTACAAACTTTAGAGATATCAACAAGGCATGTCCTAAGGATGAATTCCCTTTGCCAGACATTGATATGATAGTAGACCTTATAGCATGATATGAGATGTTATTCCTCATGGACTATTTCTCTGGGTATAATCAAATCAGAATTGCAGCTAAGGACCAACACAAGACAACTTTTACATGTTCATGGGGAACATATTGTTGGAATTCCATGCCTTTTGGGCTCAAAAATGTTGGAGCTACATATCAACATGCAATGATGACTATATTCCATGACCTTGTGCATACTCTCATGGAAGACTATGTGGAAGATCTAATAGCCAAATCATTGACAAGAGTTGATCACTTGCAAGCCCTAGATAAGATATTCCAAAGACTAGAAAATTACAAAGTAAGGTTAAATCGAAAAAATGTGTCTTTGGCATTCAATCAAGAGAATTTCTAGGATACATCATTTCTAGAAAAGGAATTGAGGTGGGTCCAACAAAAGTAAAGGATATAATGGGCATGCCTCCACGAACCAACATCAGTTAGCTAAGAACATTACAAGGGAGACTACAACCTATCATGCACTTCATAGTACAATTAGCAGACAAGATATATCCATTCCAACACTTACTCAAGAAATGGGTACCATTTGTTTGGACAACCAAATGCCAAGAATCTTTTCAAAAGATCAAGGATTACTACTTACACCACTTGTGTTAATCCCACCTACAAATACCCAACCTTTCATACTCCATATTTCAGCTACCCAATCAACACTAGGAGCCTTACTTGCACAAAATGATGATGAAGGTCATGAGAGAGTAGTATACTATATCAGCCATCATTTGGGGGGATATGAGCTAAAATACAATCACATAGAATGTGTTTGTCATGCAGTAGTTTTTTCTACTCAAAACATAGGCACTATATGCTAAACCGCCAAACCATGTTGGTCACCAAGATAGATCCATTGAAATATCTCCTAAATAAAGCAACACTAATAGGTCGATTGGCTAAATGCGTAATGATACTTAGTGAATATGACATCTAGTATGCAGAACAAAAATCTATAAAAGGGAAAGTTATAGCAGATCATTTGGAAGATGCACCAATTAAGGCTAACCATCCTCTAGTTTTAGATTTTCCTGATGAGTTCATCTTCACAATTGAAAAAAGAACCACATGGAAATTTTACTTTGACGGGTCTCACACTGATCATGGTTCAGGAGTAGGTATACTTTTTGTTACACCATAAGGTGACACTATTCCTAAGTCATTCATAATTGTGTTCCCTTGCACAAAACAAATAGTGGAATATGAAGCCGTTGTGATAGGACTAAAAATGGTAGTCCAATGGAAGATTAAACATTTACATGTTTATGGAGACTCTCAACTAGTAGTCCAACAAGTTAATGATGAGTATGAAACTAAAGATGAGAAACTTTCTCCATACAAGCACATGACATACAACTTTAAGCAATATTTTTATAACATCATATTTAAACAAATACACCACATTTAGAATAGGGTAGAAGAGGCTATGGCAATCATTGGTTCATTATTGGATATACCTAGCAATGTGCCTAAATTCAAGTTTTTGGTAGAATAGATTTTAGTCCCTGCCTATGATGTCCCAGATTCTACGATGTTGTGTGTGATTGTTGGTCTTAATTCCCCCTGGTACAAGGACATATATGACTACCTCCATACCCAAATCCTACCCTTAGACCTATCAATTAACCAATGTAGGACATTTATCCACAACTCTTCCAAACATACCATCATCGAAGATACCCTTTATAGATGTGCCTTAGATAATATCTTGTTGAGATGTCTTGATGTTGAAGAACCACAAGCAACCTTACATGCACGAGGGTATATGTAGATCCCATTCTAGTGGTCCTATCTTAGTCAAGAATATTATGAGACTAGGCTATTATTGGCCTACCATGGAAAAGGACTCATATGTCTTGATCAAGAAATGTTGATAATGTCTAGTACACAAAGACTTGATACACACGCTAGCACAGGAGCTTCAACCAATAACTTCATGATGGCCTTTTTCCCAATGGGGACTTGATCTCATAAGTAAGATACATCCTCCATATTCCAATGGCCATAAGTTCATCATTACTGCAACTGAATACTTCACCAAGTGGATTGAGGCTATTCCTATGACCTATATTACCGACACACAAATTTCCAAGTTTATCCTTAATTACATCATTTGTCTATATGGTGTCCCTCAATCCATCATCATGGATAATGGTCATCCATTCAAAAACCAAGAAGTCTACCATCTCTGTGAATAATTTCATATCCAGCACAACTTTTCCACTCCATATTACCCACAAGGTAATGACCAAGTAGAGGCGTCTAATAAAACAATCATGAGAATCCTCAAAAATACTATCAATGATGCTTGTCGTGAATGGCATTTATAGCTTAATCCTATCTTATGGGCTTACCGCACAAGCATTTGTACTCCCACCGCCGCCACTCCATACTCCTTGGTATTCGGTTTTGAGGCTATCTTACCTATTAAGGTTGAAATTCCTTCCCTAAGGGTATCTCTGAAAGGTCATATTGATGATGAAGAGTACCATGTGTCAAGAATACATGAGTTTTAATTTATAGAAGAATGAAGAAGAAAGGCACTTGATCATCTTCAAGCATATCAAAACCATCTTTGTCGTAGCTATAACAAGAAATATTTGAATAGACACTTTGACATTGGTTACTTGGTATTAATGGATAACCCAAAGAATCAAACTGAAAGAGAAAAACCAGGCAAGTTTGAACCAAATTGGTTAGGGCCTTACATTGTTACAAAGCCTTTGGATCAAGAGTGTATCAACTCTCTACCCCTAAAGTAGAACCACTATTATTGCCTATCAATAGACTTCATCTAAAGAGGTTCTATGCATAGCTTCTAGGAAACTTTGTCCTAATTACAAAATACAAAAAAAAAAAGGGAAAAACAAAATTGTTACCTTGATGAAAACCTAGCAAACAGGTGTCTTTGTAACACCAAAAAAAAAATGAAAAATCAATAAAATAGGAAAGAGAAATAATTCATCCAATAGTTAAAACCACTTTAGTGGCACTTTTGATAAGTACCATGGTGAAAACCTAGAAATTAGGCACCATGTGTAGTTGACTTCACTCTTTCATCTACCATCATTCCAATCAGACTTTTCCACCATTTCCCATAATAAATGATTGTCCTTACCATAACTTGGAACAATTGACATCAAGTCCATTCCATCTCCCCATCCCTCTTTTTTGTCTTATACTCGAGTAGAGGTAAATCCTCAACCTAAGTCATTTGGACCTTACACTCATTTATCCCAACATAAAAAAATGTCTTGAAAAACTCAAAACCATCATAAAACTCCAAAGCAACAAAAAAATCAAAACATATCAAAAATCCCAAAAATAGAGTCAGTGCCAGTTGTGTCAAGTCATTCATAGACATGGTAGAACTACATTGCCTCTATGACTGGTAGTAGGCAAGGCCATCACTTGATTCACCCTCGAGGCATTAGGTCTGTATTTTTAGGGTTTATCAAATTCACTATCACAAACATCACATATCATCAGGTTAAGTACATGTATTAATTAATCATTTTTTTAGTCCAAGTTAGTCGAACTATTGCCTCTATGACTTGACATAGGCAAGGCCATCACTTGATGCACTCTCAAGGCATTAGTTTCGTCTTTTTAGGTTTTTTCACATTCACTATCACACATGTCACATATCATCAAGTTAAGTACATATTTATCAATTATTTTTGTCAATCAAACTTAGTCAAACTATGAGGTCTCTGCATGTATAACATAGGCAAGGCCATCAATCGATGAGCCCCCAAGGCCGCACTAGGTCAGTCCTTTAGGGTATGTTGTGTCAGTAAATATAAGTCATAAATTTTCAACACACACACACAATAGTCAAAAATTCAAGATATGCCCCACACCAACAAGATAAACATGTCAGCAATGTCATTAGGTCAAATCAAACAAATTTCCAAAACAATCATACTTATTTCTTATACAAGATGTGTCCTTGAAAAATAGACATTATCAATCATCATAGCCTTAATGGATCTTATTGCATCAATGACATCAAAATCAATGTATTATATGGTACGTGTCTTTCAGAAACTAGGCTTTGGCATGCCTTACATAGATAGTCACAAAGTTGAAACTAGGCTCGACATCTTATCCAGTATGTGTCATCCCTAACATCAGGCTTTATCAAACAATCAACTTATAAAAAAACAACAACATATCAAATTTTGGAAATAAAATTTATTGGATTTATGACTTTATGGCTTATTTATTCTTATCTTTTCATTTGGCTTTGTCTTCACGTCCTATTACTAGCTTTCTCGAGGATGTCCCATGAAGGATTTAGAGAAGCAAGGATGTTTTAGGACTATTTTTCTTTGATTTTTGTCTAACGATTGTGTTTTTTAATTATTTTTAAAGTCAAGTTACTAGCTTTCTCACAGATGTCCCATGAAGGATTTAAAGGAGAAATAATGTATCTTGACTATGTCTTTTTCTTTGATTGTTGTCTATGGTTTGTCTAGACAAAAATACTAGGGAATTTTTTCCCTTAGTATGAGTCCAGAAACTCCTTGTCTGTGATTATCTATTTTAGCAAGCTATCATATCATGGTGTTTACTATCCATTTGTGTCATATCCCACTCGATGATGATTTAATGCAAGGATTAGTTTGTGTTTGGAAAAATATTGAATATTTTACATTCTTCTAACAACCATTTCTAATACTAACCTTTCGATTAATCCACATTAACATTTCTTCTATCCTACATAATGACGGAGTCCTGTGACACACAAAAAAATTAGGCAATCTGCATATGCATACATTTTTCAACCATTATGTTGACATTGTCATATGTCTATATATAGTACACCATACAATTATGTTGCATTTCAAAACAATACAAAAATATGCATATCCATTGCATTTAGATAATAATTGCATACATGCATTTACCAGTCACAAAACTATGTAAATTATACATACATCCAAATGAAATCATAAATAATACATTCATATCATAAGCATAGAATACATTAATACATTCATATAAATATGCATATCATTTTCATAAGCATAGAATACATTCATCACATGTGTCAATACTATGTATCCATCATCATATAGAATAAACATATCATATAAACACATCATCATAGGAAATAAAAAATCATAATTTAGACATCATAAATCACATCATGTAGAAAATTGTATAATCATATAATACATAACTACAAATCATATGAATCACCACCAAAAATTATATATATATATCGCTCAAAATAATATGTGTTATAGTACAATGTTAGAATGTATCAATACAAAGGGAGCTCACAGGCTCTATGATCAAGCCACAAATGTCTATAAATATAACAATATCATTGTCCTATGCTACCACTACTCCCATGAGGAGTTTAAGGAGGTGACTGTCATTGATGTACTCTCTGCATAGTGGGAGGCCTTTTATATGGTATTGTCCTTGGTGGTCCTACTACATCATCGGTACTATATGTGTGGCTGTTAGACCTACTCCAGGAGCTACCACAGTGTGCTTGTGAGTAAATAGGAGCTCTCCTCTCAAGAAATACCTCTACCTCATATCTATAATATCTCTCTCAATCACTAGCCCTAACTAACTCTTGAGTGAAAGTTGGAGATGGTCCAATACATAGGGCCCTCAACTCAATAAATATAGCCTTTGTCTCTTGTTGTTGAATTTCTGCTTGATCCCTATCTAGGAGGGCACTTTCCCTCTCCATCTACATAGAATCTTGCTTTGTAGTCACAACCCTCACCCTCTCCTCCAAGGCCTCTACACGGGCCTACAACTCTACAACACTATCCCTAGGAACATTGTCATCCTGCCAAGGTCTCTCTCCCACCTCAACATCCCAATCCTCTACAATCCTATCTCAGAGCTCTCTTTCCTTCTCCCCCATCACATCCTCCTCCTCCTCTTCATCATAGCCTACCAAAATTTCAAGGACATCAATATCCATATCCTCCCTCCCAGCCTCCTCCTCTACATGCTCCTCCCCTGTTCCCACCTCAGTTGCATGTTCACCCCTAATCCATGCCTCCCCTCCACCACCAAGATCAAACATAGGTATATCTACTCCCTCACCCTCCTCCTCAAAAACAAGTGACAATACATGTCCTCTCCTGCCTCTTCTATCTCATCGACCTCATTGACCACCTCTACCATCATCACCACCTCCTCTACCACCTCTTCCTCCAGCCCTACCTCCATGTCGATCTTTGGGCCCTATACGTTGTCTCTCAACTGGAGCTGATTGATTTGGTTTTGTATAAGGGATGGACCTATGCTTTTCCCACCAAGCATCATATGCACCCATAGTACTAGGATTTTCCACACCACCCCTCTATTCCCACTACATAGGGTGTAGAGCCTAAATTTTTACCTCTATGGTATCTATTGGAATCATGGTCCCTCACAAAGGAGCCTCTCTTGAGGACTGAGAAAACTCATATCACCCTCGAGGCTCATCTTGCACCTCGCCAAACTATCTCAACACTCGATCTAGAAAAAGCCTCTCAATGATTTCCACACTAGACACTATCCTGCCAATCAAATACTGAGTTTGTGTACAAAATGGCAAGTGTCTTTCCTCATCTATCCATCAACCATAATCCATATAAGGTCTCCAAATGAACTGAACAAGAGTATCTAAATCATGTCTCCAATAAACAGTGTTGCCAACATGAGTCTGGGTAATGTTCCCTGAATAACAAAAAGCATATGATGATATCTTATCAAGATCAGTGGTCACTAGGGGATGAAACACAACAATGGGTTCCCATGCCTAGATCATAAGCAGGGTAGTACCACAGTTCATCGACTGTGTGTCTCTATATGCAATGTCATGCAAATGGAAATACAACATGGCTAGTAAACAGGGCCCCCATGCATATACAACCTCATGCTCTAACATCCCAACTAACATCTCCCCCCACCCAACAAGAAATCCATGACCCTGATGGTCAGGAAGAACTATATCAACAATCAATGTACAAATCATAGAATCTATCCTCTCATATCTCTCCACCAAAATATTCCATCTAATCTCATAATTCTCAATACCCAATTGCTTAATATCATCATTTATATAAAATCTACTAATCTCACTATATCCCCTCTGAGTATCATGCATCATCCTCTAACCCCTAATGGGCAATCTGAAAATCCTATACACATCCTCTAAATTGACTATGACCTCTCCAATAGGAAAATAAAAAGAGGAGGTCTAAGAATGCCACCTCTCACAAAGAGTAGTCAACATACCTCTATTTTCTTGAATAGTGGGCATGGTGCAAACATGGTACAACCCTAATCTCCAAATCATACATGTCTCAACACTCTATAGCTCTTCTCTCAACTCATATGTCATCAACCGTGACTCCTGAGTGTATATCAAATCTAATACAACCTGCAAAGGCATCAAAATACCGTGTCAGAAAACAAAACATTCATTTTTGCATCACAATTTTTTTTCAAAATTTTGACAGTCAAATGTGTCACTTCAATATCAAATGTGGTGCACAATCTCAAATGGGTCATTATAATATTCATATGTATCACACAATCTCAAATGCGTCATATACACATGCAAATATGGTGCACAATCTCAAATGGATCATTAAAATATTCAAATGTGTCACATAATCAACATAGCAACCTATTATGCATATGCATCATTTTTTTTCAAATGTGGTGCATTAGATTAGATGCATTGCACTAACCTATATGCGACATTGTCAAACATAATTGCAATGCAAACAAACACATGCGGTGCAACCTAAAGCAAATGCATTGATTTTCCTAATTGACCTACATAGACCTAGATGATTTTTCACATATGTGTCATTCCATGAACACATGTGTCACGTACGAATGCATATGAATTGATTAAAAAGTGACACATCTGAAAATTAAAATTAAAATGTCTAAAAATGCATGAAATATAAAATTTCAAAAGATGGTTCAGAGGTACATACCAAGGGTCCTACATTGGTTGGGCATCTGAATTTCTGAATGCAATATCCGCGATGCTCTGTGTATGGTACTGGTGACATCTTCATTGCAATCTTAGAGCTAAAATCAAAGTTTTTTCAAATGTTTAGGGTGTAAATGAATTGGTTTTCACCCCAAATCCTATTTATATTTAGGGTTTTTGTGGGTTTTTTCTCCAACCTTCTATAATGGACACATAATTTTCCAACTTCTACCAGCCATTTCACTTATCAAATGACTTTGAAATCAATTTATTTCACCGCCATTGAACTTCTAACTATCAAATTACCTAATTGAGACAATTTCCAAAATTTTCCATTTTTTTTCAAAAATTGTCATTTCTCCTAAGTGGGCATACCCTAACCTATTTCACACTGGGGCACGAGTGGGGCATGTTTTAAACTATTTTCTTTGACACAAAGGTCAAAATTTCATTGTATCAAAGAGGGGCAAACTGTAGACGCTAAAAATTGGTTTAGGCTTGCAACACCATTTTTGACATAATTCTCATAGTCATGGTCATGATTAAATAATGTTAATTATTTAATTATTTTCTAAATTCACCTATCCTCTATTAATTAAATAATCTTAGTTATTTGATTAATTCATTATCACCTTTATTTCAATCCTAATTAATTAAATAAATTTTATTTATTTAATTATGTCACTAATCAATTAATCCCCTTTCTAAATTAAATAAATTATTATTTAATTTATCCTTTATCACATTTCCAACTATAATTAAATATTCATTTTGAATTATTTAATTATTCTTTAACCTTTTCATCAATTAATTAAATAAATCTTTATTTATTTAATTTAATCTTCAAATTTTGAATGTTGAACTAAATAATCATTTAATTCATAAAGATATTTATTCCTTGAATATTCCTTTGTGATTAGATAGTCATTGAGTTATCTAACAAACATATCTTCTTCTTTAATCAGTTAGTCTTATTCTTCTGTGTCAAAACTATTATTAATTAAATAATATTATTTAATTAATTTATTCATTTGTGCGTTCGAACACAATGTTTCTACTTTATATTTCACAAACAATCTCTATTCTTCCAAATTTTGAATAGTCTTAACACCAGATTAAATTATTATTTAATTTAATCTTAATCATGCATAGTTTTTCACTCATGTTGTAACTGACACAAATATCTATCACATGACATCAATCTCAATCATCGATCTCTCTTTTGAATCTGAACCGATCATTCGAAAACCAATTTTCTTTAAATTGACCTAACATTGTCATTATTCCTCCTCCTAAAATAGATATACTTTTAGGAAGCTTTCAATAATATTTGATATTTTGCTAATTCAGTAGTCAATATAGCATAATTGCATACTTAAGAAATCTTAGGGAAACTATTGGACAATAGAAAAATGGAGAAGTGCAATCAACATCATTCAAGGAAATATGAAGATATTTGGTGAGATCAATCATGGTTATTATTAATTTTAGTTTTCTTTGTTGTTTAACATAGATTAGTGTTATTACTTTTATTATATTAACAATCTTGTTTGCAGTTTTATTCTAGCATTACACTAAACTCTCAACACTATACATTCAACCTTATACCCTATGTACCCTAAATCCTAAACCTTATACCCTCAACCATAAACCCTATGGAGATGATGTAGGCCCAATATAATATTTGATAAAACCTCAAACCTAAAACCCAACTCTATACCCTCAACCATAAACCTTATCCCTCAAATCTAGGCCCTAGAGGCTATATGCTAAACCATCAACCCTATACATTCAACCATAGATGTTATTCCCTCAGTCCTAAACCCTATACCCTATACCCTCAACCTTCACTCTATAGAGATTTAAAAGGTGCAAAATCCTATAGGCTAAGACTTCAATTCTATACACTCAACCCTAAACCACCAGCTCTATACCCTCAACCCTAAGCCCTATCCCTCACCCCTAGGCCCTGAGGCCTATATGATAAACCACCAATAATATAAAATCAATCATAAAACTTATAACCTCAACCATAAACCCTATAAGGACATCCTAGGCCTAAAATCGTATAGGATAAACCATCAACCCTGAATCGCCAACTATATACCCTCAACTCTAGGGCCTAAAACATATACACTAAACCGTGAACCATATACACTACAACATATACCCTCAGCTCTAAACCCTTTCCATCAACCCCAAGTCCTAAATATTATATTCTAAACCCTCAACCCTATGCATTAACCCTAAACTCTTTATCCAGAACCATTAACCCTAAACTATATACACATAAACCTTAGCCCTATATACCCTATACCTTATACCCTATATCAATAAGCCTTAACCCTATATCGATAACCCTTAACCTTATAACCATATATTCTTAACCCTAAAATCTATACCCTATCCCTCAATCCAAGGCCCTAAGGCCTATATAATAAATCCCCGATCATGTATACACTCAAACCTTAACCATATACCATCAAACCTAAACCATATGTCCTATAGTTTTAATCCTAAATCCTATCCTTCAACCCTAGATACTCAATCCTATACCCTATACATAAAATACTATAACCTATACCTGATACAAGTTCAACCATAAACCCTATAGAGTGGTACTAGGCCCAAAATCATATGGGCTGACCTTATAAAATCGACCATAAACACTATACACTCAAATATTAACTCTCCATCATAATACATCAACCCTAAAACAATAATCTATAGGCCCTAGACCATAAATAATTAAATATATTAGAGTTATAATGGGAGAGAGGGGAGAGATACAAGGAGAGAGATAAAGAGAGTTGAGATAAAGAGAAGAGAGATCTACATATGAAGGGAGGGAGAGGTAGATAAGGAGGGATGAGGGGAGATGCAAGAAGGGGAGATGTATATAAATTTGAAATAGAGAAAATGGATATGAAGGGACAAATGTGACATCTTTTAATTAACCACTATTGGGGAATAACTCAAACTTGTGTAGTGTTGGAACACAGCAATATACTAAGAGTGGGGGATGAATTAGTAGATCTTTAAAATGTTATCCTCTAAAATATTTTGTATAGACTGGATCCTTAAATCCTTAATATGTATATTCAAGAAATAAGATGTAGCAACACAAACATGGAATCATACAATCAACACATGAAAGCCTATAACACTAGATATACATGGAAAAACCAAGATGGGAAAAACCATGATTGCAAAAGCTTCTTGATTCTACTACTCAAATCCAACATCATAATCTAATCCTTTGTTATAATGTTTAAGGGCACCAATCCCCTAATTTAGGAGCACCAACTTCGAGGATACACCAATCCCCTACACTAAGTAAAAACTCAATTATCTAATGGCACCAACCAATCAGATCTATAGAAACATATATCACAAATTGATTATAGTTCAATGTTGCAACTTACTTTGCAACTGCATAATACATTGTTGAATTTTTTTCAACTCACAGTATACTACCGATGAAAAAATCCCAACAACACATCCCCTCTTCTTTGCACTCTCTTTCTCCTCTACACTTAGAACCTTCATTGCTCTATCCTCTGAATAAAGACCTAGATCTAAATCTCTAATTTTTGTTTGGCTTCTACTCGTTCAGAATGTGCATTCTCTATTTTCTCTACTCCTCTCTCTTTTCCTCACCATCTCAGCTTCATACTTAGCAAGTTATAATTTTTTATAGTTCTCTAACCCTATACACTTGCAAACATGATACCACTAAACTTGTAGTCATCATACACACTCACTTTCCTAATTGAGTGTATATTTTTCTTAAGTTTGTCAACTTGTAATCAGTACCTCAAGATGCACACTACCATCTAAATCATCTCAAGAAAATTGTTAGGGTTTCCTTCATTTACAAGATTATCTAGCAAGTTGTCTATTTTTCTTGATCCTTGTACCATCATCCAATATTCTACTTGATTCCACTGACTTATAATCACTGCATCAAACTTTGCAACTCCATCAAACCCATCTAGAAGTGTCTCTTAGGTTTTCCTTCACACACTAGCTTCTTCAACAAGATTTTGTTTATCGAGCCAATCAAACATTTTCCATTTTTTTTTATGCTCAAATTTTTATAATTTCATAGCTTCATGTGTATTAATGGCATTATCCATTCCTTCCAATCACAAACAAGAATGCAGTTGGGGTAGTTATTCCATTTTCTATGCCATAAATCCATTTGCTTCTCCATTGAATCAAATCCCTTTTCACCTTCATATGGAATTGCACCATTCACCTATGTATATGGACCATTGACCTACGTATTCATGTCTTCAACCCATGTCTTATCAATTAAATAAACATTACTTGATTAGGGTTTGCATTTAATCATCACCATCAAAATTAGGTTTGAATCTCTTTATAACACATTGGCCAAGAAAATCATGTTGATTTACAACAATGATGTAAAATCAACAAATAAAAATATGCCACATGTCATTTTATTCATCCTCATATGTATTTTGTCTATTCATCTATGTAATGTGTCAGCTCCTTACTCGTCCATCGTTCGCCACCTATCTGCACATGTCACTGTTCATCTTTATCAACACTTTCTTCTATTCATCACCTATCACAACAATACTTTCTTCATTATGCTTCATAACCACGATCATAAATAGTCAAGTGATGTGATAGAACACAACTAAACTATATATTTCATCTTCCACTAGCTCCCAATTTCCATCACTCATTGTCCAAGGGCTTCCATCATCTTGTTTCACAAAAACAATGTGAAGCAACCAAGTGATATCTTCTCACATCTCAAAATTTTATTCATCCTCAAATACCATGCCATAAGTCATCCACATTTTTTTCCTCACCACATGTCACAATCTCGCTAATTCGTGAGGTCAAACTAATTCAACACATTCTTTTGGTGGTATGGTATGTTGTTGCCATCTATCCTTCTATCAATTGTTAGGGATCGAGGATCGCTTCTTCTCATGCCAAACTAAAAAACATGCCTTCAAACTATAAAGACCTAAAGATACATTAGATTATTGGGTGTAATATTTTGTGCATTCTTCATACACTGTACTCCATACTTTCCATTTTGCAAGGCACAAGTCATACCTCTGACTCTTGATGTTTTATAAAGTCCATTTCAATTGTCAATATTCATAACCCTATCAAATTTCGAGCTTACATTCTTCACCATAATCCATAACCTGTCTAGGTATTAAATTCAACTCAAGATTCCCAAATCCTTATTGGGGTTTAGAGAACTTCCATACTCATTCCTTTGAACACAAAAGTAAGATATATACACAAAGTGTGAAGTCCAAAATACTCTTCAAGTTTGCTAAGTCATTTTCAATGCATTTGGAAAGTGATAAGCCTCACAACTAATGTCTGATTCTCTTCAAAGGTTCTAATTTTTTTACCATTACATTTGGTAATTGATAAGCCCAAAGCCCAAACTCTAAAACCTACAAACTTAGAAAAAATTTGACTATCTTTTAGACTAGATCATGTTTTGACTTCAATAAGGTACATTATTGTATTCTCTTCAACACTTGCAAAATAGCATCAAAAAACCTTCCTGAGATAGTCTATTGACATCAACCAATACTTCATGCTTCTAGAATCAGGTCCATTACTCTCACAATGTCCTCTAAGATCTATGTTATTTTTTCACACCACTGAGAACACAACTGATTTATCATCATGCCAACATCTCCCTTGCATGATCAATTCCATCTTTCCTCTAATACTCCTTTCGAATTAGTAACACTTTTACATTAATGCCAACATTCTCCTTTATAGGATCAGATCCATCTCACTTTTGATCCCTCTTTTGACATCAATGACAACTATATGCCAAAAATCTCCCCATTTATCATTGATGGAAAAACCAAATGCTCAATGCCAAATAACCTACTCTACACTAGCTCCAAATTATTTGTACCAATTAATGAGAATTTGTTCTCTCTCCCCATTTGACATCAATGGAAAAGGGCCACTTCAAGACACCCATCTACTACAACTTCTACTTCTCCTTTGAAATGGTAAAGGAACTTTACTCCCCCTTTTACGGATACCCATTGATATTAATTTTTTTATACAAATTCCTACAATCATTCTTTGAATCCAATGGAAAAACCATATGCTTCAACCACATTATAGAAATTAAAATTTTGATGTTCATTAATTTTCTCCTCATACTTTGAATTATCAAGCTTTGATACCAATTGTAGATGTTCTAATTCATGCTTTGTATCAAGTAAACATTATTTTGACACCTATAGCAGTTCCCCTTAGACCTTGATCCATTCTCTCTTGCAATTGCAAATGTTCTTCCCCTTTGACAAGCATTTCAAAGAGAAATATTGTGACCATAAATTTGTAACCATCAAGTCGCTAAAAATTTGTAAAACTTATTTTACCTTAATTGATCTCCTTTTCATTTCCAGGGATGAATAAGATACCAATTCAGCTCTCATTGGACTCATGCCATGTCACTATAGATTAGTGATGTAAGGTATGAGTATCCACATTGAGTTCTTATTTTTTATCCTTCACTCTCCATACCTTCTTGTTCTTCTTCTTTTCCTTATCAACCTTCTTCTCAAGAATATGTGAACCATTGTTCACTCTAGGGAACATATTTCTCTTCCTTTCATAATGTGTTATTGGTCTTACATAGTTTAATCTGTGTGTATGATAATCTGCACCAAGTTAATCAAAGACAACACAAACAAGGTTAGTCATTCAAATAAGCATAAAAGTCACACCCTATGAAATTATTGATCAAACCAAGATAATAAAACATGAAAAAAACATGAAATAACATAAATATAAGAATGAAAACCTATCTAAATAGATCAAACCTCATTCCCATAGGGGGATTGATGTCACTTTGATGTGGAAAGTGACCCTTTCTCAATCCCTTTGATAAGCTCCAAGATTATTTGACTCCAAGTGCATGTGATTGTGATGCAAAATATGTTGATAACCTAGTTGAGATGATGAAAATGAGTGATTTCTATGGATGAATATTCAATAGAGAGAGCCTCTAAAATGGTGGATTGGGGACTAAAATGGGGACCAATAGAATTGTGACACTTATCAAAAGGCTAATGAAGGTCATGGGGATATGTGTTGTGCACATTTTGAGAAATGTGAAGATTTAAGGCATGGAGGTGGATTTCTGAGAGAATGTTGGAGAATTGAAGGCATATGGTTGAGAATGTAAGAGGGACAAGATGGCATGCAAGAGGCCATTTAACGAAAAGGTGGCTCTTATAAGAGCATTAAAGACCTTTGTAGGAGACTTTTAAAACCTTTTGGAGGGAAATTTATGAATGGATGGTTAAGGGGAATATTCCAAAGAATATTCCTTTAAGAGTTAAAATAGGATAATTAGTTAATTAAAAGAAATTATTTTCATGTGCAAGTCGGTTAGTTGATCATACGTTTATTTAACCTTCATGAGGTTAAAAGCTAGAGAAATGAGTAATGACAATTATGAGGAAATTAAAGCTAGTTAATTTGGATCTAGTCAACTCAAGTGGGTTAGGGGATTTATGGCATTTGTTTTAAATAATTTGATTTATTTAATCAAATGAGAAGGCTTGGAGATTTAATTAAATAATTGGATTTATTTAATTAAATAGGATGAACATTAGTCAACAAAAGATGAATTAATCCAATAAATTTAGTTATTTCATTAATAAAAAAAATTGATGATTTTAACTAAAGGGTTATCTCACAATTATGGGTTAAACTTTCTGGCCAAACTTGACATTTTAATCAACATTTTTCACCAGATCTTCACTTTCTTACACCTATAGAAGGTAAACTATAAAGAAATTGAAGACGAAGAGAACTAGTGATTTGTGAGATTTTGTGTGTAGATTATAATTTTTTTTGTTTTTTTTTTGTAAATAAATTATGAATCATTTTATGTAATTTTTAATAACTTATTTTTTCTCCAAAACATTTTTTTTTAAAATTTATGTTTACTTCGGCCCCCATAACGTTTTTTTATAGAAAGGATACAATTCTAATATTTGAAATACAATTTTTTCACCCCAATATCTAATGCATGGATAATTTTTCATTATTTTTTGTTGCATATTTTTTTTTAAATTAATTTTCCAAGTCAAAGTAATTATAATTTGGACATAAGTGTCCTTTGGCCCACATAATTTTTTTTGTATGCATTTGAAATAACTTAATCTTTTTTTGTTGGAATAAGGACATTAATACCTAGCGAAAATATATTTTTTATTAAAAAAAAATTCTATTTTCCTTTTTTTTTCGTATGTGTGAAACAAATACCTTGATGTTCATTGAAAATCCTACATTCACAAGAAATAAAAAATAAATATAATAATCAAATTAAATATATTTAAAATTATACTTTTTGGGAAGTTTATAATAATGGCTACATCCTTGCAAAACATAAATTTTGAATGAATTCACTTGATCCCCCAAAAGGTAAATCAAAAGTTGGTTTTTATCAAAATTTTGATAGGTGTAGAGGAGACTCCATTAGAGGTATGGTTTAAAAGTAGCAGGGTTCTATCCAAGGGGATTTGATCTAAGGGGATTTGATCAAACCCTCTTTAATTAAAATCCTTTAAATTGAACCTTTAAAGGATTAAATCATTATATTTTCCAAAAATATGTGATTTTAGGCAAAACTTAGGATGTCCCAAAAAGTGTAACCCATTATTGTGGTAACACCCTAAATAATAAATATTATTTAATTAAATGGTTAGAGAAGAAGTGATCCAAGAAGAAATGATGTTAATTAATCAGGTTTAGATGTGTAATATCGATCCGGGCTTAATTAAGTGTCTACATTTTCCCCCTCTTTGAAGTGATGTACCTCCTACATTGGTTCAAATATTGATGTTTCCAAGATCATAATTTAAAAAAAATAAAAAAATAATGCCCCAGTATTGCCCCAATGGAAGGATTGCTACACTGCCCCCCCGAGAGATCAGATGGAAATTTCAATTTTTGGGTTGAGCTTGCAATAAAGATTCAACAATGGTTCGATTGCAAAAAATATGTTACAATACATAAAAGAAGGCTCAAGACACCAAAAAAATAGTCAAGATAGGCTTTGTAGCTTGCAAAATGGATGAATAGGCTCAAAAACCCTAATTTTCAAGCTTAAATAGGTGGGTTTAGGTCATTTTCAATTCATTTGTGCACTTTTCTTTAGAGATTTCATGCAATTTTAGTCTAAGGTGCTAATAGAATGGTTTCTCATGTGATTCCCAAACATGAAATGGATCAGCTTTGTGAGTTTTGATGCCCTCTAGATGCAGGACCCCCAGTACAAAAATCAAAACCTTTCTCATTTTTTGTGTTTTTGATGCATTTATTAGGGGTTAATTAGGTTATTCAAAGACAGCTATGTAAATAGTTGCATTTTATTTGGTCGACATCACTTTTGATGTTGGAGCACCACCTATGAGGTATAACATCGTGTGGCTTGGTTTGGGTCCAGATTCACACATCCAATGTTGACTCGCCTTTGCATTGAAGCATCACATAATCCAAAATGGGTAAAGCGTCGCTGTAAAACTCAAAATATCCTTTTCTAAAGAGAATTATATGAGTCAAAAAAAATTTGGAACCAACCTAAAATGAAAACCCACCTTTGATGAGAAGCACCTCTATTGAATCTTTGCATCCCTCTCTCTTAAAGCAGAGCACCGCCTTTGCTAATATCGACCTACCTTTGCTTAATAAGGATTTTGATTTTAAGTTTTTTGTTGATTTTTACAAAATGTTTGATGTGGTGCACATTCTAAGTGTAGGAGGTTCTTCACCCACTCTATTCAAAGGAGAATCAATTTTGGATTTTTCATTGGGCGATATATTTGACTAATGATGTGTTGTTCTTCCTCAGTACGATTGGCTTTAGGAATTTCGCATAGATGCCAATTATACATACACACCTAGCCATGATGATAGCCCTTGTCGAGTGATGGCGAAGTGAGACTTTGTCTTTTCTTTTTTCAACTGGAGAGGCCACTATTACCCTTGAGGACATATGATGGATCCTATAGATCCCCAACCATGGTGAGTAGATTGTTTATGACGTAGAGGCTAGAGGAGATGCAATTTTATAGGTGCTTAGGGTTGATGAGTATGATATTGACAGTGATTAGATTGACCTACACTAGTATGAGGGGATTGCCCTATATTTGACCTTGTTCATGGGTGCCTTGATTTTTGGGGTCCTGGTTCCTGATAGGCAAGCCAAAGGATTCAACATCAGATGGGGTATTATGTGGTCCTGGATGATGGAGAATATGGCAGTCTATGCTTGGGCCCTAGTAGTTATGGCATCTGTGTATCATGATATGGACTAGGTAGCATATTGTGGTACACATAGTATTGGGTGCAGAGTCACTTTACTCCATATATGGCCCTATGAGCATACAGTTTTATTGTGGACTACCATTACACTTATGGAGATAAATCATGATGAGCTTGTAGTGTACTGATATGGGGCGATGATGAATCTTCATTTTAAAATAATCATAAACATCCCACAATGAAGGCAAGTGATTGATGAGATGATGTTCTTTTGATGGACGCCTTGGACCTATACACATCTAAAAATGGTCACAGTTAATCAAACCTGTTAATTAATTAAATATGAATTATTTTATTAATATTCTTAAGTCATCTACATATAAATAAATTTAATTATTTATTTATCTTGTTCATTTTCTCAATTATTGCTAGTTTCCTCTTAATTAAATAAATAGATTTCACAATTTATTTATATTAATTATCACAAGTTTAAATTTTAAATTTAAATAATATTCTTCATCTCACATTTAATTCTCTTCCACTTAATTAAATATTTCCAATATTTAATCAAATGCTTTCTTTCTAATTCTTTATTCTCCTCCACTTAATAAAATATTTCTAATATTTAATTAAAAGCTTTATTTCTTCCATAATTAAATATTTCCAATATTTAATTAAACATTGTAATGCCCTGCCATGCAACCCTAGAGGAAGTTTCAATGCTACAAAAGTGTACTAATTTTTTTTTTTTATTAAAGTGCATTATACAAACATGTTCACCTAAAATTGACAACCTCCCCTAAGGCTACATAACCGAGATTACCTAATTCCCATTCACATACATCATCTAAATTACATTGCAATCAACATCTCAAGTAATGACATACATCTAACATAAGTAAATACAAGATAGAATAGATTAACCATCACATAATTCCATTACATAAACCATTACAAGATTATAGTCCTCATTCCCAGAATGAGTAAAAATACATAAGTATAATAATTACAAGATCCACCTCATAACAACAAGAGGGGTAAATACAACTGATACAAGAAGAATTACAATAGAACAAAAAGAGAGTAACAATATCCGCAAGCCATCCAACTGGATGTCTCGCTTCCATGAACTAAAGAACAATGGGGGACCCAACGGTTTTGGTGCATGTTCCACCCTACCTAGTGGTACCCGAAGGCCCACCCCCCATGCTAGGAGATAGTAAACATACAACATGGACAAGATATCTACTATCTCTAACCAAAGGATGACTAACAGAACTAACTGACTCAACCATACATATGCACAATATAAATCTAACACTAACATGGTTACATTGCTTCCAGTCATAATAAAATCAAGTGTGCTAAAGAAACCATACACACAACATATAAACAAGGTTATCCTAGATAGAGTGTCATCGCAAGGTGCGTCATGAGATCTCCTCTAGGCATCCTTCATAGGTTCCGATAATCCTAGTGACCTCAACCGTATCTCGACCCTCATACTCACTCAAGTGGAATCAACTACCTCTCGTATGGACAAGCTAGTTGACCTTGCCATTCCAGGCCTTCTCACTCACCCCAAGTCTGAACAAGCCCTTATGTCTGCGAGTGAGGTTAATTTTATCTTGGTTAATGTGAATGCATCCTAGTAATCTAAGTACTTTGCTTTAATTATCACTTCTTAAAAACACTTTTGAAGGTTACCCAATTTACCTCTTTGGGCTCTGGCCCCTAACAGAAGCCACTCCTCTAATGGATAACTCACTACTCAAATCTAGACTCCAAGGGTGATTCAAGTGTTATAGAACTAAATAACTCTGTCTCTCCTAATCTAGGAAACGACAATAAGAATCCCACTCCAACACTAGGAGGAAAACAAACTCATACAACACTACCCAAGGGAAAGATGAATATTAATTAACATGGGAATGACCCACATACACTGGAAGACTTTACAATAATTACACAAATTACCCTTTTCCAAACAATTAACAAAAGAGAATTTAATATCAGAGGTGAACTAGCAATCAATTCCACTATATTTGGATATATTAAATCCATATTCTTATCTAACATATCTCGCAGAAATTGAAATTAAAAAGAGATATCAACATGACATTAAATCAATTAAATTTCTTCTTTAAATAAAGAAAATTATAAACCTTATCTAAACATCCTCATAAGCACTTCAGTTTAATTTATTGCCCAATTACATGTATGCACTAATAATTTAAATTTGAACATTAAATATAAATACAAATGTCCTAATGAATCTATTATGAAGCATCCTTTAACTATTTAAATAACTTCCTTCTAATAATATAATCCCACTAAATTTACAACATGCTAAGATTATCTAAAAACCATAACCCTCTGTTTTACAATAAATTTATCAATTTGAAAAAAAAATTAATTAATTCTAGAAAAGAAAATTTCTAAACTTAAGAATCTATTTTCCCCTATTAAATTATAATTATATATTAAATATTATATATTACTATATAATATTAACATATATAATAATTAATAAAACTAAACATAAAAATAAAAAATTTCATCCATATAACTGCAAATTTTAACCACTAGAATCACATACACGAAAACCAAAACAAAATAAATAACAATTAAAAAAAATATAAAAAAAAAATAATAATAAAAAAAACAATTAAAAAAAATAACAATAAAGGGGCCAGACGGCTGTATCGCTAGTACCCCTGTCGCACCCAACAAAGAACAGTACCACCACCACCTGTACTATGTACAGGGGCGGGTGTACATGGGGGAGGCCGCACCTCCCATGGGGAGTGTGTCCCCCAAGAGGTCAGCGCACTACCCATGGCAGGTGCGTCTTGCCCTCAGAAACCGTGGCGGTGGGGGTTTGACCTCCCCACCGGCCACAACCATGATAACAATTTTTCTTTTTTAAATTAAAAAAAATGCCTAACTTCTAATCAATGAATTTTTATAGAAATTCGTTTCCCCAAACAAAACACAGTTGTCGTACGGACGACGTTTCAACATAAAAATAAATACATCATATATATTTATACAATTATATATATTATATGTGGTTATATATAATATATATAATTATGTATATATAGAAATTTACCAGAATTTAACAGTCTGGTAGAATTGACTAAATAATTCAAAGGAATTACAGTTATAGAGAATATATTTAAATTTTCATCAAAATGATTTTCCCACTTTACATATTTAAAATTGATTTTGTTGATGACATTCTTTTAGACTCCCAAGAATAATTAAAAAAATAAATAGGAAGAATTTAAAGAACGGATCTTGATTTTTTTCAATAAAAATTTCTACAAAGATTTGTTTTGAAAACGGATCTGAATAATTTAAAAAAAGTAAATTATTTGTTCTACAATCCTAATGTTGAAAACTCAATCAATGTTTAATTTAAACAAGAATCAACGATTTCCCCATTTATTGTATAAAACCCTGCAGTGAATTTTATCATTTTTCCCCAAATTTTAGATGAATTAAATCTAGATTCAAACAACAATTTTGAAAACAATAAAATATGAGATAAATCAAACAAGACAAAACCTGGAATCCAAAGCTACAGATGAAGATGAAAATCTGATGCAAGCTTTCTCCCAAGAATTCCTACAAATTCTTCAAACATGCACAGATCCAATCCAAGAACTTGATATTTGCAAACAAATTATTCTTCAATCAACTCTACAATCCAAAATTGCTCCAAAACCTTCTTTGTGCCAGTTTTTTTTTGCAAAAATTCTCCAAATTCCTCTGAAAATAAAAAAAATTAGTAAACTTTTGTAGCATTGAAACTTCCTCTAGGGTTGCGTGGCAGGGCATTACAAACACTTTCTTTCTAATTCTTTATTCTCCTCCACTTAATTAAACATTTCCAATATTTAATTAAAATCTTTCTTGCCTCAATAATTAAATATTCTATAATATTTAATTAGAAACTTTTTTCTCTCCATATTTAATTAAATATTTTATATATTTAATGAAAGCGCTTTTATCATCTCTCACACATAAATTAAATATTCATTCATTTAATTTATGGAAACATCTTCCATCTTTTTCTCAACTTCTTGATCTCTCACCATTCATTTTACACGTTTGAATATCAACCATTGATCCTCTCTAAACTGGATTTCTTGCCTTCAAAAATCTATAAATATAGCCCTCTTATGAGTTGAAAAGGACACACCTCGAATATTAGATTTCATACGTAGTTACTATAGTTTCATTTCAATATTATTAGCATTCTAGCATCATAGCATTTCAATTTTATAGCTTAAATCGTATAGCCATGCATATGCATTTTCAATTAATCTCATTCTCTTAAGTTTCCATTTCAACAAGCTACTACTTACACAACTGAGAGCCAACATCTTTAATCAAATCCTTGGAGATAGAGGAAAATGGGATGAATTTGAATAAGCTACTATCATTAGAGTTTGCATTTATGTTTTCTAGTTAGATTTCTTTAATATAATGTCTCCTTGGTGTGTTAGTTTACTGTTTGATTAATCCACATTTTCTAACGACACAAGACCCATTCTCATTGATGGCATGATGATGGTGAGTATCTCTTTTATTTTTGATAGAAAAGGTACATGAAGAGGTGATATCACCTGATGATCAAGTGGTACCTCTTAGATAGGTGATGTAGGAGCATCCAGTGGTGTAAGGGCAATCCTACATCACCCAAAAATATATTTACTTTTATTTAGAGTTTTGTATATGTTTTTTTTCATTTCTGGATACCCTTTTCGTCGAAGAAGAATTCCCAACTTTCAGAACTACTTTTCTGCTTTTTCTGCTCGACTGCTATTTTTAGCAAGTATGATTTTGAAGATGTGAGGAGACAAAAATTTAAGGGAAGTTTCAGGACAGAATAATAGACACTTCGGTGAAAGAATCATGCTAAGATCATTCCCGGTTCAAAAGTTATTCAAGTTTTAGTTTCTGCTTTTTGCCCTACAAAATCTTTGGAGCTAATTTTGAGGGACTTAAAGGCTCCGGATGGGCCCGAAAATTGGCGGAAAACGAAAGTGGTTAGCCTTTAGGCCCCACTTTTTGGGCACTTCATTTTCGCAAGACCTTTCTGAAAAGGTATTATCATTGAAGATCCGATGGTTAGATCTTGAGTTAGGGCTTCCGAAAGTTTGTGCATAATTAGAATGTTGTTTTTGGCTCCAAACGGAGAATTGGGCTATTTATGGGGTAGTTTTTGACTTTTGTGGGAAGTTTTTGGGAAAAGAAGATCGCATGCTGCGAATAGGGGAATTTTTGTAGTTTTTTTCTGTAATTTGCATGTATTGTAGAACTCGAGGATTTGAGATCCTCTGCATGTAAGATTTTCATTTTTGAAAATAATAAGGATCTCAGTTTTCTGTGTTTCGAATTGCACCCTCATCAAGTGGTATCAGAGCGGGTTTGCTTGAGCATGTCGACAGATCGCCGATCATGAGGCAGCTCGCACCAGGACTATGGTTGTGGGTTTGAGATATTCAAGATGCCTCCAAGAGTGGTGCGTGGTAGGCGAGGTGGTGCCGGAGGTGCCAGAAATGCTGGTGGAAGAGATCCATTAGTGGTCGAGGGTTTCAGAGCCCTCTAGAGACAAATTAATGCATTGCAAAGAGAGTTAAGAAGAGGGGTAAATCCGAGAAGGGGAGAAGAAAGTGAGGATGAAGAAGAGGTAGAAGATTCAGATGTAGACGAGGAAGAAGAAGCTATTGATCAAGATCAAATGCGGTTGATAAGGGCCATTTCGAAGATCAAAAAAAGACCTAGAGTAAAAGTTCCCAATTTTTCTGGTAGTCTGAACCCAGAAGAGTTGATTGATTGGATCAACGAGTTGGAAGAGTATTTCGAGTATGAAGAAGTAGAGGACCCAGATCGGGTTAAGTTTACAAAAACGAAGCTGAAGGGCCATGCCAGTATCTGGTGGAAAGAAGTCCAACTAGAAAGAAATAAGAGAGAAAAGGGAAAGATCACCAGATGGGATCGCATGGTGGAGAAACTGAAGAAGCAGTTCATGCTAATGGACTATGAGTTAGATCTATTGAAGAAATTGCAAGGGTTGAAGCAAGGAAGTAGATTTGTGAAATAATACACAAAATATTTTCACAAGATAATCATCAGAACGGGACATGCAGAGGCCAACAAGGAGAAGGTAGCCCATTATCTTAATGGGTTACGACCAAGCATTCAAGAGGAGCTAAGCTTGGTCAAAATGGCCACCATTGAGGATGCTTACCAATTTTTGCTGAGAGTTGAAGAGAAGCTGAACAAAAGATTTGATAGTAAGAAAAAAGCATGAGGAGGTCAAAGTAGAAGGGGTAGCGGAAGATCTTTTGGAAGCCGAAATGAGGATGAGAAGAAAAGTGAAGATGTGGGTACCAGTCGAAGCCAGAGGAATGATAAATTCTACCGCCCACGTGATCAGAATGGTGTTGATCAAAGAGGTAGAGGAGGAGGAAGATTTGGGCAAGGACCCGGAAGGGGTGGTTTCAGAGGAACTTATTTTTGATGTGGTGAAGAAGGGCATCAAGCCTATGAATGTCCACAATACCAAGGAAGGACAGACAAAAGGCCAGAAGGTCGTGCAAGGGTTACGCATGTAGATGAGGAGGCTCAATCTGAGCATTCAGATGATGGTGAAAGGGGAAAAGCCCTAGTGGTTAGAAGAGCCTTGGTGACTGAAGAGAAGGAGCCAGAAAAAAGGAAGAATTTGTTTCGCACAAGGTGCAAGTGTGAAGACAAATGTTGTGATGTCATTATTGATGGTGGGAGCACTGATAATCTAGTGTCGGAAGAAATGGTTACAAAGTTGAAGCTAAAGAGGGAAAGACATCCACATCCATATCGGATTACCTGGTTGTAGAAAGACCACAAAGTTCTAGTCAATGAGCAGTGCCTGGTGAAGTTCAAGATCGGAAGCTATCGTGATGAGGTACTCTGTGATATCATCCCCATGGATGCATGTCACATGTTGCTGGGGAGGATGTGGTAGTTTGACAGGTGAGTTGTACATGATGGCCATGCAAACACTTATTCCCTGATGAAGGATGGAGTCCGCCATAAGTTGAAACCCCTGAAGAAGGCTGAAGAAAAGGTATGCAGTAGTGCTAGAATTTGTTATGTTGATGCAAGGAAATTTTTAGAAGGCATGAAACATGAGCATGTGTGTTATGCATTGATTCCTAAAATGGATAAGGAGGGTAGTGAGAAGGTTCCAATAGAAGTTTCTGGGTTATTGAATGAGTTTCAGGATATTGTTTCTGATAATGTACCTGAGGGTTTACCACCAATGAGGAAGATTAGTCATCAGACTGACTTGATCCCAGGGGCTAGTTTGCCGAATAAGGCAGCTCATAGAATGACTCCTGCAGAAAATGAGGAGTTGTTGAGAAAGGATTTGATTCGAGAGAGTTTGAGTCCATGTGTAGTACCTGTAGTACTAGCACCAAAGAAGGATGGGGAGTGGAGGATGTGTACAGACTCTCAGGCCATAAACAAGATAACAATCAAGTATAGATTTCCCCTGCCAAGGATGGATGACCTAATGGACTATTTGAGTGGAGCTCAGTACTTCACAAAGATTGATCTAAAGAGTGGATACCACTAGATCCGGATTCGAGAGGGAGATGAATGGAAGACCGCCTTCAAGACCAAAGAGGGCCTCTATGAGTGGTTAGTCATGCCTTTTGGGCTAACCAATGCACCGAGCACATTTATGCGGCTCATGAATGAGGTATTGAAAGAGTTCCTATGAAGTTTTGTTATTGTGTATTTAGATGATATTTTGATATTCAGTAAGTCACTGGATGAGCATATAATGCATATTGGTAGAGTCTTTGAGAAGTTAAGAGAAGAGAAATTGCTGATTAATCTGAAGAAGTGTAGTTTTGTGAAGAAGGAGTTAGTGTACTTGGGGTTTGTTGTCTCGACAGAAGGTCTCAAGATGGACCCAGAGAAGGTGAAGGCTATTCTGGAATGGCCTACCCCAAGAACTGCTACTGAGGTGAGATCTTTCCATGGTTTGGCAAGTTTTTATAGAAAGTTTATTAGAAACTTCAGTAGTATTTGTGCACCCCTAACTGAAACAATGAGAGGGGATAGAAAAGAGTTCAAGTGGAGCACTGGAGTAGCAAGGAGTTTTGATCTATTGAAGCAGAAGGTGATAGAACAACCTGTTTTGGCTCTCCCGAATTTCAATAAGGTGTTTCAGGTGGATTGTGATGCCAGTGGTTGTGCCATTGGAGAAATGTTAAGCTAGGAAGGTAAGCCCATTGCCTATTTCAGTGAAAAGTTAAATGATGCAAAGAGAAAGTACTTTGTATATGATCAAGAATTTTATGCAATAGTTCAAGCATTAAAGAAATGGAGGCATTATTTATTGCCGAAAGAATTTGTTATGTATACTGATCATCAAGCATTGTAGTACCTGAGTAGTCAGGGAAAATTAAATCAGAGGCATATGAAATGGGTAGAATTTTTGCAGAGTTATACATTTGTTTTAAAACATAGGAGTGGGAAGTCAAATAGGGTTGCAGATGCCTTAAGTAGGAGGCATACATTGTTGATAGAAATGCAGATTGAGGTGGTTGGGTTTAGTGAACTCAAGACATTGTATCCGAAAGATCTTGATTTTGCAGAGGCTTGGAAAGCTTGCAAGGAACCTATTACATTTGATAGGACAAAGTGGCTGGATTTCATAATTCAAGAAGGCATGTTGTTTAAGGGAAGTCAATTGTGTATTTCGAGGAGTTCCATGAGGGAGAACCTGATAAAAGAGAAACACAGTGGAGGAATGGCAGGACATTTTGGTCGAGATAAGACCATTTCCATTATCAGTGAGCATTATTATTGGCCTCAGTTGTCACAAGATGTGAAGAAGTTTGTGCAGAGTTGCAGGGTATGTCAAATGGCTAAAGGAGTGAGTCAGAATATCCAGTTGTATCAGCCCTTACCTGTATCGGAGAGGCCGTGGGAGGATGCAAGTATGGACTTTGTTCTTGGTTTGCCAAGGACACAGAGAGGGAATGATTCAGTATTTGTGGTAGTTGACAGGTTTTCGAAGATGGCACATTTCATCCCATGCCAGAAGACCCATGATGCAGTACACATTGTTGACTTGTTCTTCAGAGAGGTGGTGAGGCTACATGGTCTGCCAAAGAGTATAGTCTCAGATCATGACACCAAATTTGTTGGATACTTTTGGAGGACCTTGTGGAAGAAGTTGAAAATAGAGTTGAAGTTTAGTTCTGCACACCATCCGCGGACTGATGGGCAGACTGAGGTTGTGAACAGAAGTCTAGGTAACCTACTGAGATGCTTGGTAGGAGATAAACCAAAGGGATGGGACTTGATCTTACCCCAGGCAGAATTTGCTTACAACAATTCTGTCAATAGAAGCACTAGTAGATCACCATTCCAGATTGGTGATGAAGTGATGGTCCACTTGAGGAAAGAAAGGTTTCCAGTAGGAACCTATAACAAATTGAAGATGAAGAAGTTTGGTCCCTGTAAAATTTTGAAGAGGCATGATTCAAGGAATGCATATGAGGTAGAGTTGTCAGATGGATTCAACATTTCCCCTATGTTCAACATTGCAGATTTGATAGAATATCATGAGAGTGGCACAGAAAAAGTACCAACAATGGAACAGTGTGGTATTCCAGCACCTACTTCAAAAAAGGAAAAGATTGAAGAAATCTTGGATAGCCATGTGGGAAGGAGTACCAGAAACAAGCAGTATGAAGAATATTGGGTGAAGTGGAGAGGAAGGCCTGTGGAAGATTCATCTTGGTTGTCTAAGGCAGAGGTTGACCATTTGGGTTTTCCTCAACCATCTAAGAAGTGACGGGGTCACTTTTCAAATTACCCTGGGTGTCTGATGCAGGAGCATCCAGTGGTGTAAGGGCAATCCTACATCACCCAAAAATATATTTACTTTCATTTAGAGTTTTGTATATGTTTTTTTTCATTTCTGGATACCCTTTTCGTCAAAGAAGAATTCCCAACTTTCAGAACTACTTTTCTACTTTTTCTGCTCGACTGCTATTTTTAGTAGGTATGATTTTGAAGGCGTGAGGAGAAAAAAATTTAAGGGAAGCTTCAGGACAGAATAATAAACACATTGGTGAAAAAATTAGGCAAAGATCATTCCCGATTCAAAAGTTATTCAAGTTTCAGTTTCTGCTGTTTGCCCTACAAAATCTTCAGAGCTAATTTTGAGGGACTTAAAGGCTCCGGATGGGCCCGAAAATTGGCGGAAAGCGAAAGTGGTTAGCCTTTAGGCCCCACTTTCTAGCACTTCATTTTCGCAAGATCTTTTCGAAAAGGTATTATCATTGAAGATCTGACAGTTAGATCTTGAGTTAGGGCTTCCAGATGTTTGTGCATAATTAGAATGTTGTTTTTGGCTCCAAACGGAGAATTGGGCTATTTATGGGGTAGTTTCTGAGTTTTGTGGGGAGTTTTTGGGAAAAGAAGATTGCATGCTGCGAATAGGGGAATTTATGTAGTTTCTTTCTGTAATTTGCATGTATTGTAGAACTCGAGGATTTGAGATCCTCTGCATGTAAGATTTTTATTTTTGAAAATAATAAAGATCTCAGTTTTCTGTGTCTCGGGTTGGACCCTCAAAGGTACATGAAGAGGTGATATCACCTAATGATCAAGTGGTACCTCTTAGATAGGGTAGCTTGGTACTTTGGTGAGGTTCAAGATGCACCACATGATGGCTATATAGTAGTGTTTGTGAGGTCCTAGGAGACTGCCTAGTGAAAATAGATCACTCCCCAAACTTCCATAGATGAGTTCAGATAGCTAGTCATCCAGCCATGGGTATACTTTGATGATCCATAGGATTTCGAGACCAAACAGGCTTATGATGCATATTGGCAAGCCCACACCTTGATTCATCTTACATTGTCATTTGTTCGAGCAGTAAGTAGAGAATACTAGAGAGGTACTCAAATAGGTTAGTACTAGACTCCCCATAGTTAGTATGATGGTAAGGATGGGCGACATAGAAATATGCTTGACTAGAAGTAGTGGTAGGATGAGTAGAGGCAGGATGGGGATGTTTGATTAGTATAGTTGATGGATCAAAGACTACCACAATAGCCACCACAGGATCCTCCACTAGGTCCCCATTTGTGGGACACATAGATAGCAACTTTGTAGGGACAAGTACAAAAGTTGGCAGGCCAGTTGCAGTAGGCCACAACATAGCTATAGATAATTACTTTCGAGAGAGATCAGGCTAGATAGTAGGTACAGACTATGAGGGTTGAGATTAACCATGAACAATAGTTGTGGCATGATTTTGATTTGGGATTGACATAGGAGATAGGGAACCAACAATAGTTAGAGGTCGGGGCATAGAAGGCACAAGGAAAAGCCACAATCCTAACACATATGTGTGGGCTAGACATGCAAGAGGGAGCCTACTACATGATGTTATATTATAGAGAGTGTCCAAAGTAGCATCAACACTTGGATTTCTCATATATGAGTAGGTTTGTGCCGAGTGGGTCTCATGGAGGCCCATCAGTCAATTGACATGCATCAAGCTCCCACTAGGATGAGCGATAGAGTCATGGATAGCCTACCTATATGACATACACTTTTTGGATATACAACCTATCTATTGATGTATATGCATTCATCAGTTGAGTTTTGATTAGCCTCTTGTATATTATTTTGATGATATTACGCACTAATCCTAATTTGTACCATGACATTTAATTTTGGATATATATGATATGGCTTCGATGTGGCATTCTATTATGTTATTTTTCTTTATTTTATTATGTATGGATGTATGGATGCATATGACATGTTATAGATGCATTTATTTGTTACGTATGATTGTGCTATGATGTTTATGATCTATGATGTTATGGATGGATGATATGTATGAAAATGTGATGAATAGTTTTACTTTCCATTTCAATATCTATCTATGTGATATGTCATGATGATGCAAGATGTATGCATGGATGTGTGTCTACGTGATATGTTTATTTAATGGATGTAATGAATTATTATGTTATGAGATTCTTAGACTAACATATCTATCTTATGATGATGCAAATGAGATGGTTTTTAAATGCTTAGAATAACAAATCTATATTATCCTAAAAAAATTAAATCATAATTCAATGCAATGAATGGATGATCTTTCCTATTATGATAATAAGTCATGATTATGCAATATGTTGATGGTTTTTGGATGCAAGATAGATGTATTGCTATTTTTTGTTGAATTTCATGATACTGTGTCTGCATAGAAAGAAGATAGAAGAATGGGAGGGATCAACCCTTGACTCCAAGAAGATGCAAAATTCCAACAAATCTATGAGTCATTGAGACTTTATTGGATATAATGATGAGTGATGGTGATTTTTTATCAAGATATTGGGACACAAACAAAATAAATTCCTTATGTTTGATAAAACACATAGATATGATGTATCAAGGTATACACAACTAGGATGGTGGGGCATCTAGTGTGATGGACTTTGACTCAACAAAGAAATAGGAGTATACTTGTTCACACCCAACATATGAAAACCTTACTAGGATGTACTTTAGATGCTTAAAACATCTTAGACAAAAAAATAGAAAGGAAACCCTCCCCATGTAATAGTCAACAAGCTATTCAAAACATCCTACATACACACCTAACAAAGAAAGTATTCACCAAGGTTATATTACAAGAACATCCAACAAGCATAGAAAATAAAAGATAATGACCAATTCCATACTGATTTCTCTCTAAATATTTTTTATAGACATCATCAATAGGTCATTGGAATGGGCACAATAAGATAAATCATAAGAAAAGATCACAAAATAAACAAGCTCATGTTTTTCATATCTCTAGCCAACACTAAACTATGGGAATGTTTGATCTTGATTTCCATTATAGGAAAGATGCATCCTAGGACATGATTTATCATATGCTTCTAAGAAGTAGCTAGATGATGGGATATTGATATTAAAATTTGACCAACTTGTTTATCTATTGACCTAGACTTAAACCCTGGACATTTAGGTTTATTCTTTACCAATTTGTGATACTTGTTTCAATTTATTTTTCCAAAGGTTGAAGATGATGATTGATTTATTATGAGTGGATGTTTATTGCGAGTGAAAGATAAATGGGATGGGTGAATTTTATTTTTTTCTAGAATATTTCAATGTTTTGGGATTTTCGAGGAGTTTTACAAATGGATTTTCCATTTTTTAATTTTTTTTTGTGTTTTTAGAGATTTTGACCAAGAACCTAAACTAAGGACTTATCCTAGGGGCCTCAAGAGCTAATAAAATATTATCCTTTCCTACATTATACACATAAAGACCACATAGTTTGACTGACACAGACTCATGTATTGATGAAGTATGAACATTGATGCATTGTCAGTTTATTATGATGGACACCTAAAGGACCCATCCTAAGGGCCTAAAGGGTTGATCAAAGATTATCCTTGCCTATGTTATACATGAAAAAGCCTCGTAGTTCGACATGAAAACTATGTTTTTGAATTTTTTCTATTTTCGATGTGTTCTTGGGTTTTTTAATTTTTTGGATGTTTTTGGTTTTGTGAATGTTTTTGGATTTTTTGATGTTTTATGAATATTTTTTGGTTTTTCAATATTTTGAAAGAATTTAAGGATATAAATGAATCTAATTCAATGTAAGTATATACAAATACCCCCAACATGATGTGATAGACTACTTGATATAGGCTAGACATAGTGCTGTTATGAATGTGCCAAGTAGTATTACGAGGAACATGATACTCACACAAGATCAAGCTATGATATGAATGTGGATGGGTGATGGATGAAAGTGATGTACAACGATGCAAAACAAACCAAATAATAGATGGTGGATGGAAAGTGCTTTATTTACACAAGGTGTCTAATTACCAGGTTTTCAACAAGGTACTTGCCCAAAGAACCATCAAACTAGTTTTCACTAGAGGATGAATTTTTATTTATTATTTTCAATCCTTTGTCTACTTTTTGGATTTTGATATATTTTGATTTTATTTTATATTTTTTGGATTTATACCTTGCAATCTTAGGCATAAATTTTTTTGAGATGGGATTTATTGATGGGATCCTACAAGGGTTCACCTTCGGGTGTGGACAAATGATATGCTCTTGATTTGTATCTAGTTTTGATGATGAAGTGTCCCAACCAATTGGGTTCAAAATTTCCCTTGTTGTTTGGATTTGGTACACTCTTCTGATTTTCTTTTAGTACCAACTCTCCAAGCTAGAAGGAATGAATTTTGATCTTCTTATTGTAGATCCTCTTGAGGTGGTTCTAATAAACTAGTAAGTGATTCAAGGCATCTAGGTAATGCTCATCTAGTAGCTCCAACTCATTCAACCATGACACTAAGTATTATTCATCAGTGATAAGGTTATACAATGATATTCTCCCCCTTAAGATGAACTTAGGAAGAAGCTAAAACACTAGAATAAGATGCATGCAAGCAAAGATGGGTCCCAACAACTAGGCCTGATCAGGTACCCATTTACAAATGCAAGAAAGAGGTAGAGGAGGAAAACCCAGTGGGACAAAACCCCCCTACAATGATATGACATGCTGCAAAGAAGCACTAGAAGAACATTGTAGAGTAACACTAGAACCACAATCTGGCAAGCAAGGAAAGATACTTTTGTCTACAAGAAACCATATCGGAATCATCATAACATGGTATCAGAGCTCCAGACCTACCGCTACTTGTTCGTGATCTAAAGATATGGCTTCTCAGTGAGTTTCAAATGCAAGGGTTTCCATAGGCATCTTTTCTGCAAGATCTGGGGGTAGCTAATTTTTCAGCACACTTTGGGCTCAAACGGACGTCGCCATCATGTTCGCAACGCCTCAAAACCCTAGGAACGCCTATCGTTTGGTTGATTTTGGTGATCTTGATCTAGGAGGCAAAAAAATTTTACCAGGGAGGTCATACGGCCTCCCCAACATCCATTCCGAGGCAATTCTTCTCACAAAAATCAAGAAAAAATTCAAAACTGTGCATCGGTTCTTGCGCCTCCAGTTCGGAAGACTCCCGCTATCGGGCGGCCACCAGCCAGCCGCCGCCGGCTTCCGCCACCATCTCGCCGTCGGCCTCTGCCCAGCCCCTGTGGGCTCCGATAGGCTTAGCCCCAGTCACATGGATGACTGGGGACTATCCGCCAGCCCCTGCGGGCTCTTCCATTGCAGCCGCGGTCCCATGGAGAATCAGGGGCTCCGCCCAACCCCCTGCTCTACGCCCAAGGTCACATGGGTGACCAGGGGCCGAAATTTTTCCACAGGGGGGTCCATTTTTCTAGTGATGGTCAGATGGCCATCAAAATTATGCTCATGAACCACTGAGATTAGCATGATGTCAGCATCCGTACGACACCTCGTTTGTCCCCTCCTAACCTTAGATTTCTCTAAAGAAGCAGTTTTTTTCTTTTTTGCATAACTTGGGCATACGGTATCGAAATTGGGCAAACAAGATATCGCCGAAAAGCTGGTTCTAAGTACTTTCATTTGGTGTAGTTTATTTTATAGTATTTTCCTATTTTACTGCATTTATTTCTGATTGAAGCCAGATGTTTATTTTATGCTTCCGAGCTCATAACTGTTTGCCACAATCTTTGATTTTCGCTATCTTTGTGGCATTGGAAAGGTATTGAGGAGCTTTATGTTACTGTCCATGCACTTTTTTCTGTATCTATCTTAGGTTTTTCATTAATCCAGATTTGGCCCGATGGGTGTTTTGGAGATTACCTGGATATTTTGACAGTTGGGAGAGTGCAACTTGCATCTTTGCACTTCATTTTCAGTGATACATCATTCAATAATCGACTGTTGCTTCATAGATTCCAGCGTTGTTCCCATTTGGAGTTTTCGAGTGTTTCGTGGCATCCGGTCTGCTATCACATTATGATGATCCCGATATGGTTTCTTGTAGATAGAAGTATCTTTCCTTGCTTGCCAGATTGCGGTTCCAGTGTTACTCTATAGTGTTCTTCCAATGCTTCTTTGCAACATGTCATATCATTGTAGGGGGGTTTTGTCCCACTGGGTTTTCCTCCTCTACCTCTTTCTTGCATTTGTAAATGGGTACCTGATCAGGCCTAGTTGTCGGGACCCATCTTTGCTTGCATGTAGCTTATTCTAGTGTTTTAGCTTCTTCCTAGGTTCATCTTAAGGGGGGGTGTTAGAGTAATAATTTATTATGCTTAATTAATTATATCATACTGGTTAATTAATTAATTCACTTATTCCTCTAGTTGCTTAAGCTAAACTTAGGCGCATTAATAATTATTTATTAATTATTAAGTGTGCACACTAGGCTTTCATTTAGGGTTTCCCTTTTAGGGTTTCTTGATCTCCTTCATAAGGATTGGTCTCTTTGTAATATTTGGAGATTTTCATAATGCATTTTACACTTTGAGGTTTACAGAACATCTTGTTGGTTTTGCATGTATTTTGCATGTGACAGGTGATTGCATGCAGGTGATCTTGGATTGTAACAGGAGCTTGACCTCAATGGGTAGTATGGCCTCAAATCCATATACAAGGAAAAAAAAATTTGCACCTATAGGTGTGCAGATACTAGTTTTATAGGCCCATAAGGTAGTATTTAACTATAAGTTCCAATCATGACCAACTTCATTAATTGTAATTTTGATCATTTTCAATATGGTCTTATACGTAGCCTCAACTTGGCCATTACCTTGGGGGTAATAAGGGTTAGAGAACCTATGTTTGATATTAAATATTTCACACAACTCACAAAAATATTGATTCTTGAAAGGTGTCCCATTATTTGAGATAAAGGCTTGTGGAACACCATAACAATAGATGAGGTAATTGAGGATGAATTTAGAGATTTTTCTCCATATGATATAGGTCATAGGAATGGCTTCTACCCACTTTGTAAAGTACTAAATGGCAGTAAAGATAAACTTATTGCCATTGGAGGAGGTCAGTGTGATCTTCCCTACGAGGTTAAGTCCCCATTATGAAAAATTCCAAGGTATAATGAGTGGTTGAAGTTATTGAGCTAGTGTGTGGATAAGGTGCCCATGCTATTGACACTACAAACATTTCTTGAAATAGTTGTGAGCTTCTTTATCCATGTGGTCAAATAGTACCCCATCCTCAAAATTTTCTTGGCCAAGGTCATACCATTTGAATGTGATCAACAGATACCTTCATGTACCTATGTCAAGGCATTCAAGGCTTCCTTAGGGTTAAGGCATTGTAATAGGATCCCCTTAATACATCTATGGTAAAGGGTTTCCCCTAGGATAAAAAATTGGGATGACTTTTTAACAAAGGTCTTCTTTAGGTTTGGGGTGATGTTATCAAGGGGGATTTCTCTTTTTAAATAGGTGAATATTTCATGTTACCAAGGATCACCGAGACCAATGATTGCACATAAAAACTCCAATTTTGGTGCCTCCAAAGTTGGGATGAGAAAATACTCTACTAAAAACTCACATTTATGTGTGTTCTTTGGAATATCTAGCAAGGATCCAATTTTTTCCATAGAATTCGTAGCTTTGTTATTTTCTCAGGTTATCTACTCAAAGGTTATATCAATGAAATATTCTTTAAGATCTTGAACTGATACTTTGTAGGGGGTAATCTTATCGTCATTGGTTTGGTACTCATCATTTACTTGATTGATGATCAACTGCCAGTCCCCAAAGACTTTAAGTGTGATGATTTTCCATTGTGATGCTATTTTGAGTCCTATAATAAGAGCTTCATATTTTTCAATGTTTTTTGTACATGGGAAGGACAACCGATATAATTTCAAAACGAAATCCCCCTATGGTGTGATAAAAATAATACTTTCTCTTGATCCATGTTGTGTGAAAGAAGCATCAAAATATAGTTTCCAATGGTATGTAGCATCCAGGAGGAAGATTGACTCATCTAAACAATTTGATACCAATGGGTTCTCTACATATATAGGTGCCTCAACTAATTGATCTACAATCACTTTTCCTTTCATGGATTTTTTCTCCACATATTCAATATCATACTCTGTCAAGATCATCAACCACTTAGAGATACATCCTATGAGGGTTTCTTTGGATAACATATATTTAAGAGCATCTATTTTAGCAATTAGCTTTATCCAATGAGCTAGAATATAGTGCCTTAATTCTTACGAGGAAAATACAATTGCAAGGAAATATTTTTCAATGAAAGTGAAGTTTAGATCATGTCCTACTAAAGTTCTAAAAATATAATATATGGACCTTAGTGGAACCCCTAAAATTTTCTTGGTTACACTAATTTTTTTTCATTAAACCTTGATAATCATTGTCTTGTTTGTCACTAGGGTTGGGGTTTTACAAGTTTTATTTATGCTTACACCCTTGTTTGGTCTTTGGGATTCTAATTTTGACTTGACTAGTTGTATCTGGTTCTCGATCATTTCATAATCTTTCTTGGCTTTAAGTCTCATGGTTTTACTGAACCCTTATTTTACTTTCCCATCACGGTTAGGTGGCCTCCTTTTAAAAACAACTTCTAGACCACATGTTTTGAACACATCATATGTCACACCCCAATTTTTGTATCGCTCATTTCATGTTCGGTTTTAAATATCCTTGTGTAACCCATGATGAGAGATGACCTTTCTTTCCCTTTGGTCGACCGTCCCTAGTCACTCGCATGTTTGTTCACCTCAGTTGGGATGTAACATGCAATGGGTGATGTGGTTAATCTTTTAATCCATCAATTCCCTTCTAATTGTTTCCAGTTATCTTTTGTAGATTAGGGAGGAACCCATGACTATCGATGCATTGGTTATTTCCATCACTAGAAGATGATGCTTCACTACTTGGCATCGGTCTAAGGATGGATGACAAATGACGAGCGATGAAGGATGTTTGTGGTGGCCAAGGGTTTGTTTCATTTTGCATCATCATCTTCCCTACTATCACTTATCATCCTTTACATTTTAAAGTGGAACCCACAACCGCTAATGATTGAGTTCCTCACAATTGCACGGGCTTGGTTTGTCACGTGTTGGGATTGTTTGGATAGATGTTAATGCATGAGGAGTGATGTGGGCGGTTATCTATAGTCAACACTATTGTAAGACCACAATCCATAGTTGATGTGTCATTTTTGGCATCAGTGCCATCACATGATAGGAATCTTGTGCCAAGGATGAACTCGTGATGGGAAATGTGTTCATTTGTGGCCTAGATTTATCCGCGGTTGTTAGGCTCAGTGGTGCATGTGTCAAAGATGATGGAATTAGGATGCGGTTGAGTGTGTGGAAGTTTTAAAGAATCTCCTCATTGTTTCTAAGTATGACTGATAAAGCAAGTTGTGATCCTTAATGATCCTCATGGATCAAGTTTTAAATCCTTGGTGATTGATGGCTAAGATGCGACATTCAAGTGACTGATTTTTTCACTCATATCAGTGAACTAGGATGACCATTAATTGTAGTATGCCTTCAATTCATCTATTTAATAAGAATATTTTTTGTAGTTTGTTTTCTCTTCTACATTTATTAGTGCCTATTGTTAACTACCACAGGTATTGGAGTGATAATTTTAAGAATTTCTCACCAAGGTGGAATATTAGTATACTGATGCATATAGTTTACCTTGTTTCTTTTGTTGATCTCTTCTGTGTCTGGTGCTTTTAGGACTCGCATTGTCTCCACATAGGAGTATTCTCCTTACATAATTAATGTTGGGTTGGTGTTGAGTGACAAATGATTCGACCAAGTTCCTCTATTGCATCAATTCATAGGTCATGGAGGTTAAGTTTGCAAGAGCCATTGGCTTATGAGCTAGAGGTGAAACCCATGGTGGTATAAGTGCCAATTATTTTGAAGGCTAGGAGGATTGATCGTAGAAGGGCCATGATAACTATTGGAAAAAGTTCCTACAATCTTAGAACAAGGCCCTATTTTGAAGAATTGGTCAAAGTTAAAGGGAAAGGGAATGCAAAATTTATGAAAGAATTAATGAGATAGATATAGACCCTAGGGTTTGTTTGGAGAATCCTAGCTCTATGGTCATAATTATTGATAGCTCTTCAAAGGAAGGTGAAGGAGCCAGACTTGGTGCTAGCTATTTCCCTGTTTTTTTGGTTCCATATACCAACTCGGATGATGAGGTGGTAGTTGCAACTCCACTCTCTATAAAGAAGCCTCATGAGGGTGTTCACTCAGTGGATGACACGGTTGGGTGACAAAAATTTTTCCTTTCTTGCTATTTTTTGGTTCCTGGGTGTTGTGATGTGTGCTTCCTACATGGTTGGTTTAATTGTTTTTGGTTGTTGGTGGTTGTAACATAGAATAAAATCTGGGTTAAGATATATGCAAACTAGAATAAATAATGTTAATCTTAATCTAACCAATATTAATCTAAATCAAACAACAAAGAATGAATAAGTAAACATAATAAAATTAAAAAATTAATGGAAAGCTCTCACCAAATATGCATTCACCCCTTCGAATTATCTTGATTGCTCTTCTCCATTTTGCCTTTTCAGTATTCTTGCCCTCAGATTTATGTATTTGAATGCAAGCATAACTTCGTCAAATGTCTATGAAAAATATCAAAGATAATTTTCTTCTCAAAAGTGTATGATTTCAGGAGTAATGATTTCGGGAGGAGGAATAATGATAATGACAGGCCATTTTATAGATTTTGTTTCAAACGATCGGCTCAAATTGAAAGAGAGATCGACTGATGAGATTGATGAATGCCATGTGATGCGAGTTCTGTCTTAGATAGAACATGAGTTAGAACATGAGTCAGAAAATACTTTGGGATAGAGACTAAGTTAGAATGTGAGTTAGCACATGAGTTCAAGATCTTAATCTTCAGTTAAGAGTCTTTGAAAATAGAAGAAACAAACTTTGAATGTCAAAGACAAAGTTAGAAGTTGAAGAATAATGCATTCAAATGCAAACATGAGTTAATTAATTAAATAAATATATTTAATTAATAAACACATCATGGATATGAGTTGGAACTAGTTAACTGACTAGTTGTGATGGAGAGTCCTCTCGCAGAGATAACCAGGTGTTAAACCCAAGAGATAACTGGAGGACTAAAAATAGATCTCGAGTCAGAAGGTGAGTGAATGACTAGTCAATTGATTGATAGAAGAATGTGACATAAATAATTAAATAAATATGAATTAAATGTTAATTTAATTCAACATTCAAAAATGAGAGATTTAATTAAATAAATAAAGAACGTTTATTCAATTGACTTTTGAAAAGGATAATATGAATAATTAAATAATAAATATTTAATTATAGTTGAAATATGACAAAGGGGTAGTTAAATAATAAATTATTTAATTGATAAGGAAGAATTAATTAGTTAGTGACATAATTATGATTTATTTAATTAATCAATTTGAATAAATGAATTAATTAAAAAGGAGTATTTATTTAATAGAGGAAATATGTGTTAGAAAGGGTAATTAAATAATAAACATTATTTAATCACAACAACGGACTATAGAAAATTATGTCGAATGTGTACTCGTAGGCCTAGACCAATTTTTGGTGTCTAAAGTTTGCCCCTCTTTGATACAATGTTGTTTCAGCATTGTGTCAAAGAAATTCAAAAAAAAGATATGCCCTAATCAAAGGGAGAATGATGAGGAGGAGGTAGTGGTATGCCCCCTCGAGAGGATAGGCAGGCTCAAAGAACATGAGTGTGCTCTCGAAACGGATAGTTAATGGTGGTGAAGATGTAGAAAAGAAGAAATGTTAGCATGGATGATTTTAGAATGTTAGTAAGAAACAATTAAGTTTGATTGATTGAGAAAAAAATATAATCTTTGATATATTGCCAAATACGCTATGCTTGCTTGTTATCATCATTGGGTGGGACATGACACAAATGGATAGTACACACTATGATATGAGATAGACCATAGTGTACAAAGTTATCCACTTATGAAAAATAGTCAGTCATAGACAAGGGGTGTCTTAACTCAGACTAAGGACAAGATGCCCCAGTCGTGTTGTCTTAACAAACAACAAACAAATAAAAGATGGGTCATGAGATGTCCTTGCTCCTCTAAATCCTTGAGGAAACTAGTAACATGACTCAAAAACCAATGTTAAAAAGGCAGTTGACAGACAACAACTAGAGAAAAAGAGTCCTAAGACATCCTTGAGAAAGCTACTAACTAAACTAAATTCACAAATTGATAAAAAGATAAGAAAAAATAAGATATAAAGTCATAAAGCCAAATAAATGTATTCGCCAAAACTTGATCTTGTGGGATTGTTTGATTGTTTGATGTTTGACATAGCGTAATGTGAGAGAATGACACATACCGCAATAA
The DNA here is from genome assembly GCA_007115665.2 of Sequoiadendron giganteum. Lineage (NCBI taxonomy): Eukaryota > Viridiplantae > Streptophyta > Pinopsida > Cupressales > Cupressaceae > Sequoiadendron > Sequoiadendron giganteum. Next base: position 468,942,075 of record CM021105.1, read on the forward strand.
GACGTTGAGTATGGTTTCAACTGGGTGACTATCTGCATAAGGCATGACAAAGCCTGGTTTTAGAAATACACATGTCGTATAAGACGTTGGAGCCTGATAACATTGATGCGACAAAAAAAATGAGACTATGAAAATTTTACGACGTTTGTTGACAAGAAAGACATATCTTGCAAAGACATAAGTTGATCGTTTTGAAAATATGTTTGATATTGACTTGATGATTGTTTGAGATGCTTTTCCTTGTTGTTAAATGACTTATTTTGATTCATTGACTGATTAATAGTGTGTGTGTGTATTGACAGTGTATGACATGAGATGATACCCTAAAGTACTGACCTAATGCGGCTAAAGACATGCATCTGATGAATGATATGCAATGTGCGTGATAGTGAATGTGAATGTGAGTGAACCCTATTGGACTAACCTAGTGTGGTCTTAGGAGCTCATCAATTGATTAGCCTTGCCTATGTTGTACACACAGAGACCTCATAGTTCAACACGACCAATGACTTTGAATGTACAAAGAGTCATGATTTTAATGTGTGTGATACATGACAAACCTAGACTGACAAACCTAATGCCTTAGGGGTACATCGATTGATAGCCTTTCCCACATCCTAGTCATAGAGGCAATGTAATTTGAATATGTCTTTGACTGACTTAACATGACTGACTTGACAAGATTGACTTGACATGATTGACTTGTCATGACTGATGTTGTTTTTGGGATTTTCTGACATGTTTTGACTTTTTTGTCTTTTTGAAGTTTTCTACTATTTTTAGATTTTTTTTTCAAGACATTTTCTGATGGTGTGACATTATGTACAAGGTGTCATGGAACAGAACTAGGATTTTCCCCCAGTCGAGAATAAGACCTGTGAGATGGAGTGTAACGGAATGGACATTAGATGTCAATCATTCCAAGAAATGGATAGGACAACCATTTATTATGAGGTATGGTGCAAAAGTCTGATTGGAATGATGGTAGATGAAAGAGCGAGTTTGACTACACATGGCGCTTGTTTGCCAGGTTTTCACCATGGTACTTATCCATAGCGCCACTGAAGCAGTTTTCACTATTGGACAAATTATTTCTCTTTACTTTTTTGTTTATTTTTAAATTTTTATTTTTTTTTGGTGTTACAGAGATGCTTGTTTGCCATGTTTTCATCAAGGTAACCATTTTTTTGTTTTTTCCATTTTTTTTTTGTATTTTCTAGATTAAGACATGGATTCGTAGAAGCTAAGCATAGAACCTATTTAGATGAAGACTATTGATAGGTGACAAAAGTGGCTCTCCTTCAGGAGTAGAGAGTTGGTATGCTCCTGATCCAAAGGCTTTAGTGAAAATATAAGGCCCTAACTAGTTAGGTTCAAACTTTCCTATCTGTTCACGTTCAGATTGATTCTTAGGATTCTCCATTAACACTAGGTCACCAATGTCAAAGTGTCTATTTAGAAATTTCCTATTATAGCTTCGACGAAGATGATTTTGATATGCTTGCAAATGGTCTAGTGCTTTCTACATTCACTCATCTAGTAACTCTAGCACTTGTAACCTAGATACATGGTATTCTTCACCATCAATGTGACCCTTCAAGGATCCCTACAGGGAAGGTATCTCAACCTCAATAGGTAAGATGGCTTTGGATTTGAATACTAGGGAATATGGAGTGGCGCTAGTGGGAGTATGGATGCATGTACGGTAAGCCCATAAGGCAGGATTTAGCTGTAAGT
>CM021105.1:468948676-469130666 GCA_007115665.2 Sequoiadendron giganteum
TTTTCAACAAAGTCTTGGATGATATTCTTTAATTGGCGACATTGTTGTGGGTTGTGCCCTTTCATTCGATGATAGTCACAAAAAGCATTATCGTCCCACCATGAAGGTTTGAACTATCTAGGATCATACTCTCTTGGTTCCAAAGGTTTGATGAGATTATGTTTGACCAATTCTTTGAAAACTACCTCGATTGGTTGTCCTAAAGGTGTAAATTCACGTGTAGGAAATCTCCTTTGGGGTCTTTGTTGCAAGTTTTTGACATAATTAGCCATTTGATCTAGACTGTTTATCATGTCTGCATTTTGGTTGTATCCTCTAAGTGTGATAACTAGTCTAGTATGTATGTGTTTAGCATTAACAATGTCGTCATTCATGACATTCTTGTTCCTAGACCAGAATTTGTTTCTATCATTAGGCATGTTTGGATGTTGGACAATTGGGCTCTTGCCTAGTACTTTTATTTCACCTTTGTCAATAAGGCCCTTTTCAAGGATGATTCCCTTTTGTTTCTAGTCAAGGAATGAAGTGCAACAGTGTACCTGTAAGTCACCTCTCAGTTTTGGATTAATGTTTTTGAGGAATATTGTAACCTTTTGTTTTTTAGGTATTTCGATTGGACATTGGCTAGCTACACTTCTCCATCTCTAGAAGAAAGTGGTGAATGTCTTGCTGTCTTCTTGTTTCATGTGGCACAAGGTTGCTATGTTTACTTCGTTGTCTATGTTAAAGGAAAAATGTTCAACAAACTTCTCAGCTAATTCACCCCAGGATCGTATACCATATGGAAATTTAGAAAACCATTCCAACGCTATCCCTATGAGGGTTCGTTGAAATAGTCACATCAAGTATGTGGGTTCATATGATATGTCCATGCATGCCATTGAGAATTCTCTAATGTGTTCCAAAGGATTCTTCCTCGCATTATACTTTGGAAAATTCGGTATAATGTATCCATGGGGGAAAGGTGTCATATAGAGTGCTTTGTCGAATGGACATGGACATAGGTCTTGCACTGAGATAGTTCGTTTGCCAGACATAGACATTTTTTCCATCTGTTGTTGAAGAGTTTGCATCTCATTTTCAAGGAAATCTACTTGTGTCAAGGATATGGTGTTGGCATTGTTTTGATCAATGTAGGTATTTTGAAATGCCATGTTCTGTGATGGGTTGTGATTTGGCGAGGGAATGTATCCCGTTAGAATGTTTTGATTTAGAGTGGGGATATTTCCTATTTGAATATTCTGACTTGGTATAGGAATATATCCCATGTGTATGTTTTGATTTGGTATAGGAATGTTCCCAATTTGCATGTTCTGATTTGGTATAGGGATATTTCCTATCTGTATGGTCTGATTTGGTATAGGTATGTTCATGCCAACTTTGGATCACTTATCAGTTGTGTTGGTGGCAAAGGGGTTTGATGAACTTGCTCCCGCAGTAAATTGTGAACCTTGTATTATGTTGAAAGGGGTTGTGTTTACAATTGATGATGTTTGAGTTGGTATGCTGGTTGGTATTGTTGTGGTGATTTGGGGAATTGAAACACTTGATGTCACAGTTTGTGTTGGTTGAGTAGACTGTGTTTTGAAAGTATGAATACCAAATCCTGGTGGTAGTGTGGCACCTTCTACTAGCAAATTTTCTAGATAGCTTTGTGGATCGTTTTCCAAACAATCATCCATGAAGGATGCAAACTCAGGATCTTGTACTGCTGCGTCTATGTCTTCAATGTAAATTTAGCCATGTGTGTCCCTAGTGACGTGTTTCTCAAGTAAAGGTTTATGTGGTCTTTGCTTCCCTGATAGTTGATTTCTGAATGGATTGATGAATTCATTGGGGTATGAAATTGCTTTTTGTTTCCTTTGAGACCTTGTTTTGACCATGAAAATTTTGCTCAAATGGGGGGAATGCAGACTATGTCTAAAAAGTGATATATCCTATGTCTATGTTTTTGGATTTTTTGACACTAAAGGATGTTGCTAAAAGTGATTTCTAAAATGATGTATTCTAAGATGACGTATGATAGGATGGACAATATGAAAAATCTCAAGTAGACTATGACAATAAATGAGTCGAAGATGGGTATAACCTACCACCTATGGAATAAATGCATGCAAGGATTTCTATTTGACCAAGGAACCTAATTGTAGGACAAGGACAATTGACAAGGTAAATTTCCCAAACTAGACTGTTGAGTGAGAAAGATTCACAAATAGGACTAAGTGACTAGGTTCAATGACTTGTGACAAATCGGAACATGAACTTATCCAATGACGAGGAAATTTATCTCTATTTTGTGATATGCAATTTTCTAGGAAGTATCTATATGCATGCAACTTAGGATGACTATGATCAAGATGTTGACTAAGACTAAGACATATATGACACATAATGATGCAAGGTTTTGAGAAAAAAATTAATTTTTTGTCCAAGGTTGATCTTAAGAACCAAAAGCAATGTGACAATAATGTTTCAGACTCAATTTATGGTTTTTGAAGTTTTCTGTTGACAGTCAGATGCGGTTCACCTAACAGTTGCAGTTCAACTTTTGACAGATGCAATTTACTATGATGCATGTGATGATTGGACTAAATGCTTGTTTCAGACACTGACAGAGTTTGGACTTTTGACAGATGCATTTTAGTTTATGATAGATGCGGTTTTGCAAAAATGCATGCTATTTTTTTGATAGATGAGATGTTTCCTATGACAACTACGGTTTTTAATATGCATGCGGTTCTAAATATGAACTCTGTAACCCAAATTTTATGACAGACACTTGCGGCTTGCATGCACGCATGCAACTCAAAACATGATAGTTGCGGCTCGAAATATCCAGACTATGGAAAATGAAAAATTTTGATAGACACATGTGTTGTTTCCCCTAACAAATGTGATTGACTAGGATAGATGCAGTGTAAAAACTAACAGTTGTGACTTTTTTTTTGACAATTAATTTTTTTCTCGAAAGTTTGTTTTGAATGACTTCATTTTGATTGAGATTTTTGTGAATACAATAGAAAACAAACACAACAATCAATGTATTTTCTATTTTGTGATGATAGAACTATTAAGACTCAAAAAACATTTACAACCTAGGCTTTTTGGACAATACTTGTTGAGTTCTTACTTGGATTTCTCAAGCTACGCATATTTATGGTGAATGACTAGTAGCTTGACCCCACTGGCTCCCCTCCATGACACTCACTTATATGGGGAAGCCAAGCTACTATACCCATGAAACTCCCATGGCATACATCACATCTCCACACATAAATTGTAAGAATGTAAGATGACTTCATAGGGCCGACCCTGCTACACCAACAAGTAGGTAGGATCTTGGTAACTCTACAACAAGGTATTTAATAAGGGCATTTTGTTTGTGGGGCACTATCCAATGTCGGTGAGAGTCCATTTTTTTCCATCTCGTCGGAATAGTGTGCATGATTCTTGGGTTTCTCCAAGAATCCTCTTTTATATACCGGCTGGAAGTCGCTTGGCATCTAGCATGGTACCGGTCTAAGTCATCTTGGGGTGAGTACTTTTTCCCACCAAGACAGGCCCAAGTTCTAGAGTTGGTAACCATTTCTCTTGCACCCAGGATCGCATGAATGCGCAAGGGGAGAGGATACTTCGGTCTACCAAATCGTAAGGGTGAAAAATATGTTCTTTCACACCAAACAAAGAAGATAGTGATTCTTTTTATTCCGAACGACAATTATCTATCTACCAGACAAAAAGAATGCAAAATAAATAAAGACAAAGCATTAGGTCCTGCATGAAAATTGATCAATAGTTCATTGTTCTTGAATTCGGCTTTCATCCTGCAAAAAATATTGTCTTTGGTTTTTATTGTCTTCTATGCTTCGTCCTACAAACACTACGTTATTCCCGCTTTAAACAACTGAAACAAACATTAGCAAAAAATGAAAAAACACACAAAATTGATAAAAGAAAACGTGGATGTACAAAAGTCAATAAAAAAAGTGATTTTTTTTTACAAGCTAAATGTGGCTTTTTGAGCCACAAATGCGGTTTGATGTGGATAGGCGAATGTGGTTCATGAATTTGTTGATAGGCAGATACGGTTCAGGATGACAGATGCATCATTTTTTTTATCAGATGTGGCTCATAATATAGATGCAGTGCACCATATGAAAAACCAGCAAAAAAGAAAAATGAAAAAATGGAAAGACGGAAAGATGTGCAAATTTTGAAGCGTGTTCACGTTAGGTTCACCAAATGTAACATAGAATAAAATATGGGTTAAGATATCTGCAAAATAGAATAAAAAAATTTAATCTTAATCTAACCAATATTAATCTAAATAAAACAACAAAGAACGAATAAGTAAACATAATAAACTAAACAAATTAATGGAAATATTTCACTGAATATGCATTCACCTCTTTGAATTATCTTGATTGCTCTTCTCCATTTTGCCTTTTCAGTAGTCTTGCCCTCAGATTTATGTGTTTTAATGCAAGCATAACTTCGTTGAATGTCTAAGAAAAATATCGAAGATAAGTTTCTTCTCAAAAGTGTATGATTTCGGGAGTAATGATTCCGGGAGGAGGAATAATGATAATGACAGGCCATTTTATAGATTTTGGGTTTTCAAACGATCAGATCATATTGAAAGAGAGATCGACGAATGAGATTGATGAATACCATGCGATGCAAGTTTTGTCTTAGATAGAACGTGAGTTAGAACATGAGTTAGAAAAGACTGGAGGATAGAGACTAAGTTAGAACGTGAGTTAGCACACGAGTTCAAGATCTTAATCTTCAGTTAAGAGTCTTCGAAAATAGAAGAAATGGACTTTGAATGTCAAAGACATAGTTAGAAGTTGAAGAATAATGCATTCGAATGCAAACATGAGTTAATTAATTAAAGAAAGATATTTAATTAATAAACACATCATGCATATGAGTTGGAACTAGTTAACTGACTAGCTATGATGGAGAGTCCTCTAGCAGACATGACCAGGTGTTAAACCCAAGAGATAACTGGAGAACTAAAAATAGATCTCGCGTTAGAAGGTGAGTGAATGACTAGTCAACTGATTGATAGAAGAATGTGACATAAATAATTAAATAAATATGAATTAAATGTTAATTTAATTCAACATCTGAAAATGAGAGATTTAATTAAATAAATAAAGAACATTTATTTAATTGACTTTTGAAAAGGATAATATGAATAATTAAATAATAAATATTTAATTATAGATAAAGGGGTTTAAATTGAATAATTAAATAATAAATTATTTAATTGATAAGGAAGAATTAATTAGTTAGCGACATAATTAAATAATTATTATTTATTTAATTAATGAAGTTGAATAAATAAATTAATGAATTAATTAAAAAGGAGTATTTAATTAATAGAGGAAATATGTGATAGAAAGGGTAATTAAATAATAAACATTATTTAATCACAACAACAGACTATAGAAAATTATGTTGAATGTGTACTCGCAGGCCTAGACCAATTTTTGGTGTCTACAGTGGTGATGGTGACTCTTCCTAGTTTTGAGAGATGTGTAGATTCTACTGATGATGCATTTTGGAAGGATTGTATGGAATCTTCAACAAATGGTTTGGTGCTCATTTTTCCTTTTTCTTTCCCGTGGTGTGTAAATGACAGAATGTAATGGTTTGGGAACAAAACTCCATGAAATGAAACTAACATCAAAATTATCAAAATGTAATTGTAATGAGCTCTTTGCTTGTTTCTCACTTGGCTTATAAAAATGAATTTGAGGCTCATTGTAGGGGTTCAAATTTTGAGTCCAGAATGACTTAGGTAGAATACAAAAAACTAAAGCAATACAAAACGTATAATGAACATGCTAGAATATTGTCTTAGGTACAAATTTTGTATGTAATATTCTAGAAAGAGTTTTGCATGGATTACTTACATCGAAAAAAATCTACAAAGCTAAATCATGTAATATGTTGTACACAATTAATACATATTCTAAATGGAAAACCGCGTGTCTTTTTATTTGTCTTCAATGGTTATTTGAATATATGATTCTATTCTTGTTTTATCTCAAGGGGTTAATTAAAATACTTAAAGGGAATGGTAGGTATGTAAAAAAATTCCCAAGATTCTGATAAGAAATCATGTTTTAGGAACTATGAGTTTTCATAATGTAAGTAATTATGAAGACAAGCCACTTATTTCATGGTCAGTTAATTCATGCATTACTGATTGTCACATATTCGACTCCTCTCCCAATCGACAAGACACTAGTCTATTTGTTGTAAATTCTTGTAATCCATTGTATCATCTGAAATACCTAGCCATGGGTTCATAATGATGACAATGTTAAATCAAAGTTTATCATTTATGAGATATAAGTCCGAAGAATACCCTTGTTCCTATAAAATAGATGATTATTTATGTAAAGTTTGGTCACACTTTTGTTGAGTGATGTATGTTTGCATGAGAAAGGAACTTGTCTATGTAGAAGTATTCACCATTTTAGCACAATACTTGTGAACACAATTGGTAAATACCTTCCTTGGTTCCATAGAGCCTAAAGTGCAGGGGTTAGAGCTCTGAAAACCTTTACCTTTCGATTTATCCATTCATCTTTAGGATTCTTAGTGATGGAGGTTGGCTACCTTCTAGAATCTTCCTAAGGTGTACTAGAAAAAAAACCAACAGAATGGCAACTTTGCTAGAGATAAAATCCATTTTCCAGACTTAGATCCCTATATCATGGAGTCAAATGGTGTAAAAAGTACAAGAATTTTGTTCATACTTTGAAGAATTCTTGAGCCCGGTCAAAGATTTGGTTGCAAAAAAAATCAAAGGATCTAAAAGTGACTCTATCAAGGAGTTAGACCTAGAACATTTTTATTTGATAAGAAACTTCATCTCATTTGAAGTTTATTCCTCTTAATTGGAGGTGGCAACTCTGACTAAAGAACCTAACAAAATATGTACTAAAGTTCAAGATCCATAGGCTTGAAGACAAAGCTAGGTGAATGTTGAAAGAGGACTAGGTATTTTCATGTTATTAGAGAAAAATTTGATCATATTTATGAGAAAACTGTGAGAATTCTGTTAAGATGTAAATGGTTCCCAATTAAGTTAAATGCCACTAGTTAAAGGAAGAATAGTTGAACTTTGCATGTTTCTAGAGAAATAATATGGGATTAGAGCTTATTATAGAAGGAACATGTAAATCTTGATCTTAAGGAAATAATAAATAGAGCTTATGGTAAAAGAAGCTTGATTTTTCACTTTGTAAGAATAATTTGAACATCCCTTTTTGAAATATTTGACGAAGCTTTCAAAGGTACCACAAGATGTCTCTTCAGACCACTTTTTCTGATGAATATTTAAGTAATGGGTCCCCTGTCACATCAGGGAGGTTTTAATAGTGAAAGGTACAATGCCTTAGTTTTCAGTGGCACTTTTGGTTACCCAAATGTTGTACGACATAAGATTAGGGATAATATACGAAGATTCAAAGGTGAAAAAATTGAGTTAGAAAATTAACATCTACAAGAGTTTGTTGATGTGATGGGAGATGATGAGGTAGTCTTCAAAGATTTAGTTATGAAGTTATTTGTTCAATCCTTGAAGAGAGATGAAATATATTGGTTCTCTTAACTTCTTTCATCCTCAATACACTCATGGAGAAAGTTCAAATTGGTATTCATGGGGCAGTTTGGAGAAAGGATTGATCTAGTTCTAATCAGGTAGAAATTTATGGTCATGGAGAAAGGTGAGAATGAGTTGGTTCCCTCTTTTAATCTTAGATTTTCAAAGGTAATAAGAGAAATACTTGCACACATAAGACCGAATGATGTTGAATGTTTGGTCATGTAATTAGGTGCATTTGATAAAAATATGAGTTACTTGTTGAGAGACAAAAAAATCCACAACATTGCAACAAGCATATCACATTACTATAGACATTGAAAATAATTTGAAATACTCAATGATGAAGGGATGCTTTAATATTTGTGTTGAATATTCTATAATTCCCCATGCTACTATGGTTGATAGATCAATAAATAGAGGATTAAGGAAAAGGGATGAGATTCCTTCTATTCCAACTCCTACATTAACACCACATGAAGATCACGATGGACCTAAAGGGGAATGTTTTCTTATATGTAGAAGAGTTGACTAAGTAACTGCAATTAAGAGGTCGCATGATTTTCAAAGGAATGAAGGGGAATATCTTGACCATATTTTCTCTAGATTCATGGATTCCTTGTTTGGAATACTAAAAAATATTAGGCCTAATATCCCAGTGTGCATTTTTTTTTTTTGAATTGTATGAGTCTAGATTGAGTTCTTTACCAGAGGAATTGAAGCCTCATGCCTTGATCCAATTCATTGATTGGATAAGGGTTGTTGAGGGAGATCATGATGAATATAATAGATAGGTACCACCTCAAAATGCTACTAATGAGGCCCATTATCAAGAGGATCAAGAATATTTACAATTGGTCAAAGATGATGTGTTAGAGCATGAACCATTGGTCGATGATGTTTGTTTTACAAGTGATATGGTTGTTGAGGCACATCCTGACAATGAAGAGTTGATGCATGATTCGAACCCTTGGGATGTTATGGATAATGAACATAAGTGAGGGAAGGAGCCACATTTTGGTTTGATTAGAGATCATAATACACAAGCCAGTGGTTCATTTGGTGATGAGTTAGATTTAGAGAACTGTTCCATTGGTTATAAATCATCTTATGAAGTGGAAGTGGAATCTATGGCCTCAAATAGAGGATATGTTGGTAATATTGAAGGGACAAAAATGATTGAGGATGAAAATTTTTCTTCATGTGATGAATTTTTAGACTGTAGATCCATAATTTTGAGTACAAGTGATGAAGATGATTTTGAGATCTCTTTTTGTTCCTCGGAGGACTATGACATGGAGGGTTGTGATCCACATGCTAGGGAGATAGGGGTGAATTTAATTAAAATGAGGATATGGAAGAACCCCTTGTATGATGAACCTTCACCAGTAGATGAGGTGATAGGAAGTAATTTTTATTGGTGTAGGGATAATCCATTGTTTGTTGCAAATTCTGATGATTTCTTGGTAGATGTGTCTTGTAAGGATATTGGAGATAATGCAGGTGAGATGAGAGAAAATAAAAGTTAGAATAGTATTCATGATTCTGATTCTTTCCTCATAGATGTTGACTTGGATTTATTAGCTTCACAATCACCAAAGGGATTCAGTGATAACAATATTGGTATTAATATTGGTAATGAGTGTAATAAGACTGGGAATGTTATTTCCTATGATGATGATATTGCACATAATACCACTACCCATGAGGATATTTAGGATGAATCAGTAAATGTCTACTGTGATTAGGAAAGAGTTGGTGCATATATTCATTCTCTTGTGGTACAAGATAATGGAAATGAAGCAATGATTGAGGTGTTATCCTTCCACAATGAAGAAGATGACATACACCCTAGTAAAGGGAGAGGCTTACCTTTGAGTAATTGGGTTGTGGATCTAGATTTGGTTTTGCTATGTGATAACAAGCAAGTGCATGGTAATGAACCCTCAAATCATGTGAATATGGTAGGGTTGTTTAATTTATTTGAAGAGAAACTAAGAGTGTGGATATCATGGTATATGGTGTTAACTAGTATGAATGTGCACTTAAATTTTTTGCAGATACCCCTCAGCTTTTGGATCTTATCACCAAATTGCTCCCACCAAATATTGACAATACTCACCTCAACTATAGGGAGGATGTTATTGAATATGGATTAATTATTTTTGACATCACAAAGCTTGACTCTAGTATGCAACAGTGTATGTATGAAGTTTCCAATTTGATGTTTGAATCTAGAATCAAGTAACTTATGAATGTTTTACTAATCCAATCCAGTCTGATGAGATCTGGGTCCATCCAACTAATGAAAGGGAGAGAATTATAGTGGATGGGATTGGGGATACCAATTTTAATTATGATGATTGTCCTAGAATGCTTAACACACTTGTGTTCCCATTGCAAGTGAAATAGGACAAGGTTTTTGATAGAGGAAAGAACTGATTGCCCTTGTTCGTTTGGTTTCCCAAGGCCACCAAACCAAGTCAGAAAGGAGGAAGGAGAAAGTATGTACAAGAGTTGTTTGAGAGAACCTTACTGATCTAGCTTTTGGTCTTTTTCTACCTAAGATTTTGAGATCTTCCTATGACTGTAGGAGGAATACATCCCCAGTCAGAGCCACTAGTACAACCCCTAATATTTTCTTGGTTCCATAATTGTTTTGTGATTAAACCTTGATAATCACTATCTTTTTTGTCATTAGGGATGGGGTTTTAAAATTTGTATTCATGGTTATACCCTTTTTTGGTCTTCGGGCTTCTAATTATGAGTTTACTGGTTGTACCTAATTCCTAGTCATTTCATAATATTTCTTGGCTTTAAATCTCATGGTTTTATCAACTCCTTTTATTTTCCCATCATGGCTAGGTGGCCCCCTTTTAAAAATAGCTTCTAGCCTATGTATTTCAAACACATCCTAAGTTGTGCCTCGAGTTTTGTATCACTCATCACCTATTCAATTTTAAATATACTTCTGCAACCCATGATGAGTGATGCCCTTTCTTTCCCTTTGGTCAGTAGTCCATGGTCCCTCACATGTTTGTATACCTCAGTTGGGATGTAACACTCAATGGATGATGCGATAAATCTATTAACCCAACATTTCCCTTCTAACTATTATCAATTATCTTCTGTAGATTAGGGAGGAACCTTTGACTACTGATGTGTTGGTTATTTCCCATCATTGGGAGATGATGCTTTGTTGGTTGGCATCGGTCTAAGGAGAGACAATGCACGATGACCAATGAAGGATGTTTGTGCTGGCTAAAGGTTTGTTGTGGTTCACATCACCAACTTACCTATTATTTCTTATCATCCTTTTCATTTTAAAGTTGAACCCGCAACCGTCGATGGGTTGAGTTCCTCCCCATAATATGGGTTGGGATTGTTTAGATGGATGTTGATGCATGAGGGGTGATGCATGCAATTATCTATGGTTAGGATCCTTCTAAGACCACAATCGATGCTTGATGTCTCATCACTAGACATGGTGCCATCACGTGATGGAACTCTTGTGGGAAGGATGACCTCATGATGGGTGATGTGTTTCAATTTGTGGCCTAGATTTACGTATGATTGTCAAAATCAATGACACACATGTCAAGGATGATGGAATTAGGATGTAGTTGAGTACATGGAAATTTTAAAGAATCTCCTTGTTATTTCTAAGTACAACTGATAAAGAAAGTGGCGATCCTTAATGATTCTCATTGATCGAGTTTTAAATCCTTGGTGATCGATGACTAAGATGCAACATGCAAGTGACTAATTTTTTCACTCATGTGAGTGAACCAAGATGACCATTAATTGTAGTATTCCTTCACTTCCTCTATGTAATGAGGATTTTTTTTGTAGTTTGTTTGCTCTTCTGCATTTATTAGTGCCTATTGTTAACTGCCACAAGTGTAGGAGTGATAATTTTAAGAAGTTCTCGACAAGGTGGTGTATTGGTATACTGATGCGTATGGTTTTCTTATTGCATTTTGGTGATCTCTTCTATGTCTAGTTCTTTTGGGTCTCGCATTATCTACACATAGGAGTATTTTGGGGGTTGTAGATGGTATTCTCCTTACATAATTAGCATTGGGTTGGTGTTGAGTGAAAAATGAGTCGATTAAGTTCCTCTGTTGCACCAGTTCATACGTCATCGAGGTTAAATCTATAGGAGTCATTGGCATATGAGGCAGAGGAGAAACCTATGGTGGTGGAAGTGCCAATTATGCCAAAGGATAGGATGACAACTTGCAGAAGGGCTAAGAGAACTGTCGTCAAAAGTGCCTACAATCTCATAAAAATAGCCTATTTCAAAAAATTGGTCAAACATAAAGGGAAAGAGTCTACAAAATTTGTGAAATAATTAATGAGAGTAGATGCGGACCCTAGGTTTTTTTCAGAGAAGACCAACTCTCTAATAATAATTACTGATAGCTCTTCAGAGGAAGGTGAAGGAGTCGACATTGGTGGTAGCCATTTCCCTATTTCTCTAGTGCCATATACTGACTCAGATGATGAGGTGGTAGTTGCAACTCCACTCTCTATGAAGAAGCCTAGTGAGGGTGTTCACTCAGTGGTTGACAAGGTTGGGTGACACCCATGTTTCCTTTCTTGCTTATAGTGATTGGTTCTTAGGTTTTGTGATGTGTGCTTTCTATGTGGTTGGTTTAATGGTTTTTGGCTATTGGTGGTGATAGTGATTCTTCCCCATTTTGAGTGATGTGCAGATTTAGGTGATGGTTCCTTTTGGAAGGCTTGTGTGGCATCTTCAACAAATGGTTTGGTGCTCCTTTTTCCTTTTTCTTTCTCGTGGTGTGTAAATGATGAAATGTAACTATTTGAGAATGGAACCCCATGAAATGAAATTAACATCAAAATTATCAAAATGTAATTGTAATGATCTCGTTGCTTGTTGCTCCCTTAGCTTATAAAAGGGATTTCAAGTCTCATTGCAAGGGGTCAGATTTTGAGTCCAGAATGACTTAGGTAGAATACAAAAAACTAAAGCAATACAAAATGTATAATGAACATGCTAGAATATTGTATTAGGTACAAGTTTTATATGTTATATTATTAAAAGGGTTTTGCATGGATTCCTGACATTGAATTTTTTTTTCAAAGCTAAAGCATGTACTCTCCTATACACAATTACTACATAGTATAAATGGAAAAACCAAGTGTATTTCCATTTGTCTTCAATGGTTATCTGAATGTATGATTCTATTATTGTTTTAGCTCAAGTAGTTAATTAAAATACTTGAAGGGAATTGTAGGTATGTAAAAAATTCCTTAGGATTCTGATAAGAAGTCTTTTTTTAGAAACTGTGAGTTTTCATAATGTAAGGCATTATGAAGATAAGCTACTTATTTCATGGTTAGTTAATTCATACATCATTGAATGCCACATATTCGACTCCACTCCCAATTGACAAGACACTAGTTTTTTCATTGTAAATTCTTGTAATCCAATGTATCAGCTAAAATACCTAGCCATGGGTTCATAATTATGACAATGTTAAATCAAATTTTATCAATTATGAGATATAAGTCTGAAGTATACCCTTGTTCCTAGAAAATAGATTATTATTTGTGTAAAGGTCAGCCACATGTTTTTTGAATGATGTCTATTGTCATGAGAAAGGATATTTTCTGTGTAGAAGTGTTCATCATTGTAACACAATACTTGCGAACATAGTTGCGAAATACCCTCCTTGGTTCCACAGATCCTAAAGTGGAGGGGTATGAGGTTTAAAATCCTTTACCCATCGAGTTGGTCATTCATCTTTAGGATTCTTAGTGATGGAGGTTGGCTACCTTTTAGAGTCTTCCTAAGGTGTATTGGAAAAACACCAACAACCCTCTCCTTTACATTTTCATCATGCTAAGCCAAAAAGGCACCAGGGGTTGTTAATGTAGCTGAGATGTATAATATCAATGGTTTGTTCATAATTGGTGGCAGAAATATAGTTGATGTTAGTAGATATTCCTTAATTTGGTTGAATTCCTTGTCACACTTCTCATCCCATTTGTATGATACCCCCTTGTGAAGTAGATGAGAATAGGGGATGGTTTTATCCACCAACTATATTATGAATCTTCAGATTGATTGAAGCCTTCCTTGTAAACCCCTTACTTATTTCATGCCAAGGATTTCTTTTAATTTTGTGGGATCAATCTTGATTTCCCTCATTGACACAATATATCCCAAGAGCTTTCCTAAAGTTACACCAAAGATACGCTTCTTAGGATTGAGCTGTACGTTATACTCTTCTAGTTTATCAAAGATTGGGCCTAATGTTGATATATTCTCTTGACACTTCCTTGATTTGGCTAATATACCATCGACATAGTTCTCTATAGTCTTGTGGATCATATCATGAAAGATCAAAGTCATAGCCCTTTGATATGTTGCTCTAATGTTATTTAGCCCAAATGGCTTCATATTCCAATACTAGGTGCCCCATGGACAAGTGAAAGTTGTTTTAAGTTGGTCATCTTTGGCAATCATGATTTGGTTGTATCCTGACAAGTCATCCATTAATGATAAAATTTCATTACCCATAGTCAAATATAAAATCATATCTATGTTGGGGAGGGGGAAATCATCCTTGGGACATGCTTTATTTAGGTCTCTAAAGTTGGTGCAAATTTTGATGCCTCCAGTGGGCTAGGAAACAAGTACAAGGTTTGAAAGCCATTCTGGATAATCAATGGGTCAGGTGAATCCCTTATCAAGATTTTTTTTCAGCTCTAGTTTGACCAATAAGGATATTTGCATATGCATATTTCTCAATTTTTGTCTCATGGGTTTTTCCTTGGGATACACTACTAGATGATGGATGACCACTTCAGGATCAATGCCTGAAAGGTCAGCGTATGTCCATGCAAATTTAACCTTCCTTTCCTTTATAAATGTTGCTATATTTTCTTGTTCTTCTGTCAAAGTGACTCTACATACAAGGTTATTTGTGCTACCTCATTGGTTCCTACATTCACTAGGTTGCACTTCTCTGCTAGGAGTGTCAATTTATATTGATGAATAGCACTAAGAGGAAGATTGAACCCCTCATCCTTTGGCACCTTAGAGAGGTTTTCACCATCGGATATGTCCTTTTTTTTACTATTTTGGGATCTATAAGTGCCACAATGTGGTTTTCACTTAAGGATCGAGATGGCACTCTTAGATTTTCAATTTCGTGACTAAGAGATTCAACTATTTCACCATAGTATGCATGTGTATCCAACTTAATGTTGAACCTTGCCTTATGATCTTTGGATGGTATTTTGTTTCTTAGTCCCATGAATTCAAAGAGAGCCTCATCTTTTTTGAATGAATCCAAGATTGGTAGTCCTCATTGCTCCCATTTTATGAGTTGGGAATACACAAGTTGTAGCTCAGTTTTATGAGGGCTTGGTTCAAATGATATGGCACTTATCATAAAAAAATTGTAATCCTCTTGGTATAGGTCAGTTATATCAAAGTTATAGTTATCAAGGGGGGGCAGTGGATACCAATAATTGAGGGGAAGCATTGACCATTTTGAAAGGGGTACACTTTCCAAGAATGGTCACCTATCTCATGGTACAACCAAGGCCAAGATTCTTTAAACATTTCTCTCCAATGATTGGTTCTAGTAAGCTTTGTCATTTTGTCCCAGCTTTTCATTCTTGTTATATCCCCAACCAAAAATTAGTTGTAGACCGTTCTTTTCGTCCTCCATGGGAAGAACAGGTATAGTTCTATCATCTTGGTAGATAAATTCTAATACATCCTTTTCATCCACCACTTCTTTAATTAAGTCTCCCCACTTTTTGAAAGTGGTAGGTGATGTTGTGAATTTTTGGGATGATGATTGATCACTAGGTTATGGTTTTCCATGAGATTTTGGAGATTTTGTAGCTCTCCTAACATAAATGTGCCCTTCTATAAGTTATAGTTCCCACAACCATTATCTTGCATTATAGATTTGATATCCAAGATGTTCTAGATGGAGGGTTTCTTTGTCTCAGATGTGGAGGCCAAGGTGGATGGATAAATATAGGAAGATGTGGGTCCTTCATCATTAGTAGGCACTTGTGTGATTTTCTAGTATTTGGCTTCCAAATTTTTGCAAGAGTAAAACACCTTGGGGTTACCATGTATTGTTACAACCTTATCTTGATAGGGGAATTTGATACATTGGTGTAAATTAGATGAAATGGCTTGCATCCCATGGATCCACAGACTCCTTAAGATAATATTGTAAGGAAGTTATATTTTGATGACTTGGAATGTGGTTTCTATGATGGTTGGCCCCACTTGAATGGGGAGTTGGATGGTGTCGTGGGATACCCATTCTTCATCATAATATGCCTTGATAGTAATACCCTTCCCATTTTTCAATATCTTCAAAACATCTTAGATTTTTTATTAGCTACAAAGTACAAATATTAAGACTAGCGCCTCCATCCACTAGGACCCTTTTGAATTTGTTCTTGTGGACTAATACCTCAAGGTGGAGTGTGCGATTATTGGATGGATGCATTGGGAGCTCATGTTCCTAAAATGTAAGAAGATTGGGAGTAGTGATGTGTTTGACCATGGCTTGGAATTGATATACATCAATATCGGTGGGAATAGTGGATGTAGAAAATGCTTTCTCTAGAATGTCCCTATGTGCTAGGGATATCTTTAGCAACTCCAAAATGGAGATTTGAGTGATGGTTTTCTTCAACTAGTCAAGACACTATAGTCCTTAGATTGTTATTGTGCCTCTATGTGTGGTGACTCCACACTCTACATGAGGCCCTTTGATATTGAAGATAGTTATTAACTCATCCAAATATGCTACAACATGGTCATAGACACAGTTGAAATTTGTGTAATTTTTCCCCTTTCCTTTCTATTTCCTTTGTTATGGTTAGGCATTGTATTCATGTTTATATTTAAATTCTTGTTTTTGTCTTGTTGGTCAACAATGATAAATGTTCTCTTAATGAGGTCTTGGATAAGGTTTTTAAATCTCATGTAACTAGTCATTGTGTGTCCCTTGATTTTATGATAATCACAAAGGTTATTTTCATTATACCGAGGGGGCTAGGATCTTGGTAATTTTCATAGATGGGGAGTGTGTTGAGATTTTATTGTACTAACGTTTTCATAATATATTCAATGGGTTCCCCCAAGGGCATATACTTGTGTTTTTATGGATATATGTTCCTTAGGGATGGTCCTCCTTGAGAATTTACATTATTGACTATTTGATTATTTGGTTGTTGTGATGGGTTTTTTTGTGAGGTGTTTTGATGAGTGGGTTGTTGTGTGTTGATTTGTGGCTGATGTGTGTTATGTTGTGGGTATGTTTTTTGTTGTGTGTTTTTCTTGGAGTGCTAATAACAAGTTTGGCATCAACAATATCATTGTTGGTAACATTTTTATTTTTAGCCCAAGCGTGAGGTTTATCATTGTAGCTAGTCGATGGTTTATTGTCTTGGTACATGTGTGTGTTCCATTCTGCTATGAGGGCTCTTTTAATGTTGAGAGACTTGGAGATCAGTTGGCCATATGTTGTGATGCATTGTATTTTCAAATGGAAGGATAAAATCCCTTCGAGGTTAGAGATGATAGTTCCAATTTGTTTCTCCTCTCACATGGACCATTTTATTTTGTTCGCTCTAGATATCCATCATTATAAGAAGGCTACAAATGTCTCTCCCTTAGTTTTTATAAGGCTGGACAGTTCATTGAGGCTTACATCCATGTTTATATTAAATGAGTAGTTTTCTATGAATAGGTATATGACTTCTTGCAACTTTTTAATTCTAGCAGGTAAGTGGGAGAACTATTCTATTATAGGACCAACCAAGATTTAAGGAAAGAGTCACATAAGATAGGAGTTGTCATATGCCACTTCAATGCAATGTACATGGAATTCTCTAATATCGTCCTCACGATTTCCTTTTCCTCTATATTTATCAAAATTTTGTATTTCAAATCTTGATGGGAATGGGACCATGACGATGTTCCTATCAAATGGATAGGGGAACAAATCCTATTGGGTGTATGATTTTTTTCTTTCCAGATTGAATTCCATGTATTTGCTACAAGAGAAATTTGACCTATGCGGAAAGATTATTTTGTTGATTGGGTGGTGGAATGATTTCCTTACATGTTAATATTTAATTCATTTTGTTGTGCGCTCTTGAAGGGTTGATAGAAGCTTTGTTGTGCAAGAAAAACCTATTGGTATGCCTATTGTTGCTATGGTGCCAACAACGCTTATTGTTGGGTTTGTTGTTTTTTTTTGTGCTAATAGTGATTGTTGTTGTGCTTATTGTTATGTTTGATGTTGTTGTAAGGCATGTTGACAGGATTTTTGTTTAAGAAAGGCTTGCACTTGTAGTTTTTGTGCTTGGCATAAACCTTTCACTTGAGCTTGTTCTTGATCTTGTGCCTAGGCTTGTGCTTGGGATTTTTGAGCCTATTGTTCCACTTCTTCTTCTTCTTCTTCTTGTAGAAAGGCTTGTTCTTGTGGTTGGGATTGTTCTTGTGCTTGCACTTGTTTTTCATGTAACTACTACAATGTAATTTTGTAAACTTATTGCGCTACTTGTAACATGATACTATATTGATTTGTTGTGTTGGGATTTGGAGGTGGAGATGGGGAATTTTGGAGAATAGTATGAGATGGTGTGGTAAGAGGTTTTTTGGGTGGTTGTTGGGGTGGTTGTGATGGAAAAATAAGGATAGACAATTGAGAGGAGGGGGTGAATCAGTTGTTACAAAAATTAATCTTATTCAACCTTAAATAACTTATAATATCATATCTAATAATTAACAATGAAATCATGAATCAACAACACATCAAAGACACATGAACACCAATATTTTTATACATGGAAACCCTGTTAGGGGAAAAACCATGGTGGATGTTAGTCCACAAGATTATACCCTGTTAGAAGTATAATGAAATAAATGAATAGGGAATGCACATGTATTCAGGCACACTGCCTAGAGCTCACTGCTCAAAGGGAAGGCTCACTACCTTACATAAGACAATTAGATTAAATCCATTTGATGAGGTTGAAATGAGAAATTAGCTTCTACAAAATCTTGATTATAGTTTCTCTTAGGCAGAAAAATACTTCTTCACACTTTGCTCAATATTCTTCACACTTTTCTCTACACTTGAATGATCTGGTCTTTATTCACACATATAATTCACACATATTCATCAAAAATACTATGAGAGTACTTCAAAATGAATAAAAAATCACTCTTATATATCTGCTACATGGATTTACATCAACAACTCTATCTGCCACAAATAAAGAATAAATTACAACTACTAGCCTCAATACATGAACAAATATTAATGTGCACTAACCTAAGATGGTCACAACATAGTGAGGACCTAAATCAATATCCTCAAACATGCCAAACAATAAAATATTAATCCATAAGGATCCCTAATATGCTACCACCATCATGTCATTCAAGAACATGAAAATTCTAGGCACACAAGGAAAAATCTTTAATTACGAACATGAAAATCAACACAGACGTACCACACTAATAGAGAATGATACAAAAACATCACTGAACATCTCAAAAACATAGACAACAACTCAATTCACCAGAATTGCAATCTCATCTTCAAAAAATACCTGCTAGAGTAACTGAATAACTATAGGAACACATAACTTCATAACTTCATCAAATCTTGATGCATACCACTAAAAATTTTAGACAACATACTAGATAATATCAGAAACAAACCCTTTAGTGTGTGCCTCCTGATCAAAAACGTACAAAAATTTTCATCACTCTGACCTTCTTAGCTTCACTGGTTTCCTGTAATATATTTATTACAATTTTCTCAATATCCTCGACATATACAACCTTCAAAATCATCAATTCTAATAGTGTTGACATAAATGAAAACCACATATTAATAACACAACCACAACATCGAACAATCTCCCCCTTTATAATTGATGGCAACACATGATGTGAAGAATAATATCATCAACACAATTGGTTATTCACATACTTCTTTCCCTTTGATCTACAGTTTTCTCCCTTTCTTGACTCTTCTCCCCCTTACTTCAAGATTTTTTCACATTGTTATTCTCCACCTTTAACATCAATGGAAAAGGTACATATGCTTTGATCCACATATCATGTGAAACATCTGACTTATCCCCCTGAGTAGCAGCCACCACAACATCAAACTGAAACAAGATCTGACTGTAAGTCCACAAATTGATGCAAAGACTTGCATCTTAGTTCAGATTAGGAAGTGAAATCACCCCTAAATTTTCTTTGAGATACTCAAAAGTATCCTTAGGAAATGATTTAGTAAAGATATTTGCAATTTTTTCCTTTGTAGGCACATATTCCAATATGACTTCTTTATCACTTACCTTGTCTCTCAAAAAGGGATACTTGATAGATATATGTTTTGTCTTTTAATGTAGCACCAAATTCTTAGAAATATTTGTCACTTGATTTGTCACAAAATATAGCAATAGGCTCATCATACTCAATGTTGATATCTCTCAACATCTACTTCATCCACAACACTTGAGTACATTTTTTGCAGAAGCAATATATTTTTCCCCAACAGTAGATAAGGAAATGGATTTTTTCTTCTTACTTAGCCAAGACATCGACTTCTTTCCCAAGAAGAACGCTTGTGCTTTTCCTATAATTTAAATCTCCTACCCAATCTTCATCTATAAAGGCATTCAAATTAAGATCATCATCCTTTGGATACCATAACCCAAATTCAACTGTTCCTTTCAAGTATCTGAATATTCTCTTTATTGTAGTCACATGTGATTCCTTTAGATCTTCTTGATATCTAGCAACTGTGCACACAACATTCATAATGTCTGGCCTTTTCTGGGTCAAATATAGTAATCCACCAATCATTGACCTATATCTTGTTTGATTAGCCTTAGGAGAATCATCATTCTGAGATAATTTTCATCCAGTTACCACGGGTGTACCAACTTGATTTTCATCTTCCATTCAAAACTTTTTCACCAACTCTCTCACATATTTGGACTAAGAAATAAAGATTCCATCATCTAACTGAGTAATTTGCAATCCTAAAAAGAACCTTGGTTCTCCTATCATTGACATTTCAAATTCACTTTTCATTTCATCAAAAAAATTTATGCACAAGTCATCATCACCTTCAAAAATAATGTCATCAACAAAGACTTCAATAATCAACTCTTTATACTAATCTAGTTTGAAATACAGATTTTTGTCAGTAGTACCTTTATTGAATCCAAGATTCAATAAGTACTTATCCACTCTAGCATACCAAGCTCTAAGGGCTTGTTTGAGTCCATATAGTGCTTTCTTTAGCTGATATATTATGTCCTTTTCATCAGTCAATTGAAATCCATATGGTTTCTCAACATAAACTTCTTATAACTCACCATTCAGAAATGTTGACGTCACATCCATTTGATATACTTTGTATTTATTATATGTGGCATAAGAAAGAAGTAACCTTGCATCTTCAATTCTAGCAACAAGGGAAAAAGTTTATTTGAAATCAATACCTTCCATCTATGAATATCCTTTTCATACTAGTTTTTCTTTATTCCTGATCACTTCACCTTGTTCATTTAGCTTATTCTGAAAGACCCATTTGGTTCCAATCACATTTTTGTCTTGAGGTCTAGGAACAAGAATCCATGTATCATTTTTCTCTATCTTCACCAGTTCTTCCTTCATTTCTTCAATCCAATATTCATCTTTGCATGATTAATTAACATTACTAGGATTAGTCTTGGATATCAAACAATATTCTTCTGCAATTCTTCTTCTAGGTTGTACACATTTGTTCTTGTCTCTTATGATCCAACTTTTAGAATGAATTCACTTTACATACCTTGGAGTTTTGGGTTCAGTTCTTTCTTCTGCATTTCTATTGTCTTCTTCTTCATGATTTTCATGATTCACTAAAACACTTAGAGTTTGATTCTATTTTTGTGCATTCTTTCCATTATCAGTACTATATTTTTGGTCATCTAAGATATATCCGCAATACGTGGATGATATTTTGATATCCTCATCAACTCTGACATTTTCACTCTCAACCATTTCCTTCAGTCTTTTATTGTAACACTGGTACGATTTTCTCTTAGTAGAGTATCCTAGAAATATTCCTTCATCACTTCTAGCCTCAAACTTTCCTATATCTTCATCTCTTTTAATATAACTTTTGCTTCCAAATATTTTGAAATACTTAATAGTAGGTTTATGACCAAACCATAGCTCAAAAGGAGTCTTATTATAATTACTATTGACATTCACCTGATTGATAGTATACACAATAGTGCTTATAGCTTCTCTCTAGTAGAAATGAGGAACATTACCTTCCAACATATTAGGTTTGGTAGCATCTAAGATTGTTCTATCCTTTCTCTCAACAAATTCTTTCTGTTGTGGGGTTCGGGGAGTAGATAACTATATTTTTATTCCATGCTCTTCACATAATGAACCAAACTCCTAGGAAGTTAATTCACCACCTCTGTCTGATCTTAAACATTTGATCTTCAAACCTATCTCAGTTTCTACCAAAGATTTGAAGCTTTTGAATTTCTCTAATGCCTCATGTTTTTCTCTTAATAAAGCAACCCAAACCATTCTAGAATAATCATCAATAAGAAACATAAAGTACCTTTCTCTATGTAGAATTTTGATTCTAGATGGATTACATAGATCAGTATGTACCAAATCTAGCACTCCATTGGAATGATGTTGTTTGCTCTGAAATGAAATTCTTATTTGTTTTCCCATCTAACATTCATTGCATATAGTGTTATTAGGCTACATTTACTTAGGTAGATCTCTGACTGCTTGTGTGGAGCTTATTTTGACAATGTTATCAAAGTTCACATGACACAGACTTCTATGCCATAATGAGCTTACATAAACTTGAGCAATCAAAAAAATTTCACTAGTAACATTCAAGTGAAAAATATTACCTCTTGTCTTTGTACCTAAAACAATCACATTTTCTGAGTTTACCAATATCCCACACTTACCATCTTTTAATTGAAGATTGTAACCTTTTTCAGCCATTTTTCCAACACTCAACAAATTATGCTTCAATCCTTCAACATAAAGAACATCATCAGTATTGAATTTTCCACCAAGAGAAATAGTTCCTCTGCCTCAAATCACACCAGCATTGTTATCTCCAAATCTTACAACAACAATGTCATACTTTCCCAAGCTTAGAAATTTTATTTTATGACTAGTCATATGATGTAAGCATCTATTGTCGATCACCCAATCATCCTTCTCATCAATTATAGTTGCAAGAGATTTGTCAATATTCTTATTACTAGCTGATTCAGTGGACACCAGACCATTTTCCTTGATAGAAATGAATACCCATTCATCTTCGTTTCTAGTTTCTTTATCAGATTCATCATCAGTAACTCCTTCATCATAATAACATTTCTTTTTAAATCTAGTCTTATTGGGTTTATAATTAGAGACTCGTTCAAGACATCTTAATGCAAAATGAACTATCTTACTGTAAGAGAGAAATTTAATAGGAATCTTTCCTTTGTAGTTACCTTGTCCTCTAGCTTCTCTTTTCACAAGCAGTTCTTCTATTTCTTCTAGATCTCTTTCTTCATCTTCAATCAATTTCATCTCTTCATACTTGAATGTTTTCCTAGAACTCTCTCTCGAATCATATCTTTGTTGGCTTTTTCTAGATATAGTATCCTTGAATGTATAATTTTTCTTAGGAAATGATTCCTCAAATTCACTCAACTCAAAGGCAACAACTTTTCCAATTAGCATGTCTCTTGTCAAATTTTTTACTGTCCCGAGCTCTTCAATAGCATGAGATTTTGTTTTGTAAGAAGTAGGCACATATCTAAGTATCTTATCCACAATTTCATCTTCTTCCAAGGTTCCACTGACACATCTAATGTCCGTCACTAATTCATTTACCTTTTGCGAGAAATAAAAGATGTTATCATCTTCATGTTCTCCCAATTTCCTTTCAAACTTTTCAGCTTAGCAACTTTCAATAGTGCATCTCCTTCATACAGTGTTTCCAACTTTATCCAGATCTCATGTGCAGTCTTTAGACCTATTAAATTTGTTATCTATAAATCTTTCAAATCACTTAGAAATTATTTTATAGCTCTGGTATTATTTTATGCTTCTTTGATCTCATTAGTAGTAGAGGGACCATTCTGAGGAATTGTATATGCATTCTTTGTAATCTTCCATAAAGGCTCACCAATGCACTTCAAATGGAACTCCGTTCTAACTTTGCACAGAGAGTAGCTTGTACCATCAAATCTAGGAATATACTCTTCTTGTATAATTCCATCTCGGATCACCTAAGCTATTAGAATTTTTCAAAGGAACTAGATCTGATACCAATTGTTGGAAAAACAATGATAGACAACTAAGAGGGGGGGTGAATCAATTGTTATATAAATTAATCTTATTCAATCTTAAACAAATTATAATCTAAGATTTGATAATTAACAGTGAAAGCATGATTCAACAAAAAATCAAAGACACATGAACATCAATATTTTTATACGTGGAAACCCTATTAGGGAAAAAACCATGGTGGATGTTAGTCCACAAGATTATACCCTATTAGAAGTATAATGAAAGAAATGAATAGGGAATGCACATGCATTCAGGAACACTTCCTAGAGATCACTACTCAAAGGGAAGGCTCACTACCTTACATAAGACAATTATATTAAATCCATCTGATGAGGTTGAATTGAGAAATTCTCTTCTACAAAAACTTGATTACCATTTTGGTTAGGCACAAAAACACTTCTTCACACTTTGCTCAATTTTCTTCACACTCTGCTATGCACTCAAATGATTTGATCTTTATTCACACATATACTTCACACACATTTATCGAACATACTCTAAGTGTACTT
The DNA here is from genome assembly GCA_007115665.2 of Sequoiadendron giganteum. Taxonomy (NCBI): domain Eukaryota; kingdom Viridiplantae; phylum Streptophyta; class Pinopsida; order Cupressales; family Cupressaceae; genus Sequoiadendron; species Sequoiadendron giganteum. Next base: position 468,973,236 of record CM021105.1, read on the forward strand.
CAAAATGAATAAACAATCACTCTTATATATCTACTACATGGATTTACATCAACAACTCTATTGGCCACAAATAAATAATAAATTACAATTGTTGGTCTCAATACATGAAAAAATCTTAATGTGCACTAACCTAAGTTAGTCACAACATAGTGAGGACCTAAATCAATATCCCTAAACATTCCTAAACAATAAAATATTAATCCATAAGGATCCACAACACGCTACCACCATCATGGCAACCAATAACATGAAAACCTTAAGCACACAAGGAAAAATATTCAATTAAGAACATGCCAATCAACACAAACATACCACATTGATAGAGCATGATCTGGAAACATCACTGAACATATCAAAAACATACACAACAAATCAATTCACCAGAATTGCAATCTCATCTTTCAGAAACACCTACTACAGTAACTAAATAATTGTAGGAGCACAAAAATTATAATTTCCTCAAATATTGATGTGTCCCACTAAAATTTTTGGAGAACATACTAGATAAGCTCAAAAAAAAACCCTTTAGTGTGCACCTCTTGATCAACAATGCACAAAAAGTTTCATCACTCTGACCTTCTCAGCTTCACTAGCTACCTACAATATATTTATTACAATTTTCTCAAAATCCTCGACATATACAACCTTGAAAATCACCAATGCTAATATTGTTGACATCAATGACAACTGCATATCATTAACACAACCACAACATACAATAGGTTTTTGTTTAATGATGAGGGGTTGGGTGATAGATGACAGATTTGGAATTGTATTTGACATGATTAGCCCTTGTGAGACTAAAATTTGGGATGTTTGAGGTTTTTTTGATGATGTGATTAGTGGTTGAGATATTTGGGATAATGCCACTTGGTGTTATGATGTTAATGGAATTTTTGGAGGATATGGTGTAATAGATGTGTTGATTTCATTTGTGTTAGGGGGGTTGACTTAATTTTTTTCATTGAGAGTTGATGTGTTTAATGAAGGTTTTTGTCCTATACTTTGAATCAATGTGAGTGATGGTGTCAAGATAGGGAACTATGCGTTTGTTTGTGATGTGTTCCCTTGTAGGACTGAAGATGAGGCATTAAAGGTGCCCAATTTTCTAAATAGATCAACTTGTCCTTGCGAGATGTTTGGAGTGTAACTTTGTGTATTAAGGGCACCGATAGGTGTGGCATGGAGAGTGGATGATATGTTCAAGTCCTAGAAGACAAGTGGCACATATAGATGTTTCAGGTCTTGTGGGATGTTGCTGGGAATACCCAAGATTTTTTTCCTCCAAGTTTAGATTGTTGACAAGTAGGTGCCCTTGAAGGGCTTGAAGTAATGAGCTTCATTTAGTGGTCATGGGTTGAATTGGTGTGTGAGATGGGTTGTACTATGGTTGGGAAGGATTGTGTTAATGATGTGAGGGGAATGGTACTCAAAGGTTTCTCATAATGGTTCTCACATAAAAAGTGGAAGGGAGTTTGGCCCCTTATTTTGATAATGCCAGAATGTATTGGGTGGGATTCAATTTTATGACCATGTTGATAGGTTTTTGGGTTTTTAGATTTTGTACCAGTTCAACGAACTCATTATGGGACATTTATTTGTAATTTTTTGTGACATCCTCCACTTGGTAACCTCGCTCTTGAGAATCTTGAGGTAATTGAGGGGTATTTGGTGGAGGTTTTGTAGATACCCTTGGGTTGAATTAAACTTGACTCAAATCACTTGTGGTTGATGTTTCCTTATTTTTCTCCATGCTCTTCTTGTGTTGTGACCTTGTTTGGAAAATAAAATTGGGATAAACTTTAGGGAGTATGTTAGATGAACCTTTAAATCCTTTGGTTGATCTAAACTATAGATACAAAATAATTTCTATGATATTTTAGGATCAAATGATTATGTTTTGAAAGATGAGTGATGTGGGTGTTGAGCTCCTTCAAAATTTTGGGTCAATGCTAGACTCTACATTTTGATTTTGATTTTTTTTGGATTTAGATAATGAAATTGTAAATCCTAGGATAGACTCATGATCTTTGGATAATTTTTTTTAAAATAGGTTAATTTAACTAAATGTGTGAAAAAGGATTCATTCCCACACACCTAACCAAACAAGGTGATTTTAATTTGGTTTAAGATTATTTTCCAAAGTCTAGTATAATGATGTTTCAAATTTTTTAAGAAGTTGTTTGTGGGATGGATGAAGTGCTTGTTTTGATCCTAAGTGAACCTAAAATGACTTTTCTTACAAGACCAAGATATTTAAGAACATGCTTTACCCTAGGAGTGAGTCATAATCAATTTATTAAAATAAGAAATGCAAATCTAGATCATCTCTTAAAATAAGTGAGTAAAAATTTCTCACCAAGATGTCCCTATTTTGGTATTTCTTTTAGATATGTTTCTCGATCGCCCTTGCACTGTGATGTCTATTCTTTAAAAAGTGAGAGGTGGATCTTTGCTTAGGGATCTTATTCTTGCAAGAGATCATCAAGAAATCTATGTCTAAGAAACCTTTCATTCAAGAAGGCCCATTATGTCAAAATCAAGATGCCAAGGCCATAGTTCCCTAGGTTAACTTTGGAAAGTGTGAATTATGATATGATTCCAAATAGGATAAAATCCCTAGCGACAAGTAGTAATATTGGACTCCTCAAAGGTATTCATACTTTTTAAAGGTTTTGAAATTTAAAGGATTTTTTCAATGTTTGTTTCATTATTTTGGAACCAAGAAACATTTTTTAGCCAATTCATAAGAATCCACAACCTAGGCTAGAGAGATACTACTTATTAAGTCCCTACTTGGATTGCTCCAAACACTAAGAAAAAGTGAATATCTATAGATTTGGTGACACTGTCTCCCCCTTTAATGACATGGGCACACCAAATCTCAAACCCTAAAGATCTAAAGATATAAAGGATTTTATATCTCTATAATAAATATTGGAATATAGGGAGGCTTCAAAGGTTTGACCTCTTGCACCAATAAGAAAAAAAGGGTTTTTGGCTTCTAAAACAAGTGGTTCTTAGTTCATTATTTTAGGATAAATTGGTGTCTATACATGTGGTGATTCACTCAATTAAGAGGCCTCCAAGCCCTTAGAAATATCTAAGGAATTTTATACATCACAAGGATACTAAGGGATATATTCACTTGTATAGAGCATCTGCACCATCCAGTTAATGACTTTTGTCACACCAATTTTTATATAGAAAACCAAAATGAAATTATCACTTGGGTCATTACCTCTCACAAGTTGGGAGGCAAGCCCTCTAAATCTAACACTTTGATATGAAAAAAAATGTGTGAAAAGAATCAATATGTTTTTTGTCACCCAAGATCTCCAAAAAGCACAAGGGGAGAGGATACACACCTCAAATTAACAAAAGAAATAAAAGAACACTTGATATTTTCTCTTCACCCAAGATTGCATGAAGCATGAGGGGATAGGATATGCACATAAATTGTGTCAAAAACAAGATCACTCACTTAATACACTCATTCATTTTATCCTTCAAAATAATAGTGAATTCATTTTAAGCACCAAACTTGAGTGTGAGCTTTCCTTGTTCAAGTTTAGCCCAACATAGCAATGATTTAGTACGTTTGTATGTTAAATTTTAACCAACTTGAAAAGTTCAAATCAATGGTCAATTTTAAGCCCAAAATGAAACTAGTTGGTCCTAGAACAAAAAATGAAAAGCTCCAATATGTCCTAGACTATTACAATGAGCATGAAAATTATTTTCAATTTTCAAGTCAAGGCTTGAATCTTCAAATCTACAAAAGTGACCTTGGATCACAAAGGCAACACTATTTCTACAAAGGTAGCAATTTATTATCAAAAGTGACGCTCTAGTGAAAAACATAAGTGATTCTCTATATTTGATAGAGGGCACACAGGCGACATTGGAGATGCAAAAGTGGCACCAAAACAAAGGCGATCATCTAGTTGAAACTTGAAAAATGACAAAAATGTGAGAAGGAAAAAATGATGTTATATCAAAGGTGATGTGACAAAGAACAATGAAAAAGGTGTAGTGTGTCAAAAGTGGTGCTAAAATAAAAGGTTACACTGTATTCACCAAAAATAGCAGCATTAAAAGCAAAGGCGACACTCTAATGTGAAAATCAATGTCACCTTCCTATAGGTGCAAAAACAAATCATTTTTAGGAAAAAAAATGTGATATTTTTAGGTGGTAGCCCTCCTTCTAGAACCAAGCTAATAAAATACATCACAAACAAAGTTAGTCATTCAAATAAGCACAAACATCATCCCCTATGAAATTCTTGATCAAACCAAGATAAGAAAAAATGAACAAAACATGAAATAACGTAAATAAAAGCATTTAAACTTGTCTAAATAGATCAAACCTCAATACCATAGGGGGATTGGTGTCTCTTTGATGTGGAAAGTGACCCTTTTCCAAATCCCTTTTATAAGCTCCAAGATTCTTTGACTCCAAGTGCATGTGATTGTGATGTAAAATATGTTGGTAACCTAGTTGAGATGATGAAAATGAGTGATTGCTATGGATGAATATGCTTATAATAAGATTGCATAAAATTGTGGATCCATATTAAATAGAGAGAGCCTTTATTTATAGGAGAGAAGGGTTGAAGAATGAATGAAATTAGCTGATGTGGGACTAAAATGGGGATCAATAGCATTGGGGCACTTTTCACAAGGTTAATGAAGGTCATGGAGATATGTGTGGAGCACATTTTGAGATATGTGAAGAGTTAAGGAATGTAGGTGGATTTGTAAGATAATGTAAGAGAATTGAAAGCATATGGTTCAGAATGTAAGAGGCCATTTAAGGAAAATTTGGCTCTTGTATGAGCATTAAATAACTTTATAAGAGTCTGTTAAATCCTTTTGGAAGGAAATTTATGAATGGGTGATTGAGGGGAATATTCCTTTGAGAGGGAAAATAAGCTAATTAGTTAATTAAAAGAGATGATTTTAATGTGCAAGTTGGTTAGTTGATCCTAGGTTTATTTAACCTTGGTGAGGTTAAAAGCTAGAGAAATATGTAATGAGGATTAAGAGGAAAGTAAAGTTAATTAATTCAAAATTAATGAACTCAAGTGAGTTAGGGTATTTATGAAATTTATTTTAAATAATTTAATTTATTTAATCAAATGAGAAGACTTATGAATTTAATTAAATAATTGGATTTATTTAATTAAATAGGATTAACAATAGTGAATAAAAGATGAATTAATCCAGAAAATTTAATTATTTGATTAATAGAAAAGATTGATGATTTTAACTAAATAATAAATATTATTTAATTAAATCATTAGAGAAGTGATCCAGGAAGAAATGATGTTAATTAATCAAGTTTAGATGCATAATCTCAATCAGGGCTTAATTAAGTGTCTACAATCTATGATTCTTTGTTATGTGACCAAGATGCTTACAATTGTATCATATTACATTCATGTTTACTATAGGAGTGAATGAATTTATATTCATATATTTTCTACTCGTTCTTGGTGCAACTAAACATTCACAAGCCCTATGACCAAACTGGTTACATGAATGAAAATAACCATAGAAAGAAAAGAAATACCTGGTCATATCTTTTCTTGAATTCTTCATGTATCTCGTCCTTGAGAATATTTTTGGTTCAGATCCCTTTATATGTTGATTTCTCTTTAATTTTTTAGGGACTAATTTTTTCACCTTCTTATCTACTAGAAGCATCTTCTTTTGATAATCAATAAATACATGGTTATTGTTCTTATAATTTACAACAAGTATCTTTTCTTCTTAAACTCTCTTCTTATGAGTAGTAGACTTATTTTTCTCATCTGACTTATTCATCTTAGTAGCAGCATCCTTATCTGGTTTTCCATCTCCAAATTCATTTTAATTGTAATGGATCATGCAGGTTTTCTCTTCCTTTGTGCAACATAGTTCTTCTACTCTAAATTTGTCAAATAATCTTGCAGAAGTACTGATTGAGGAACTCTTTCCCTTCTCAAACCAAAAGCCAAATTTTTCTTTGGGTTTTGATGGCTTTTGTGATTTTACCATCTCATCTAATATATTAGAGCCACCCTTCAATTTCAAGCCTTTATTAGTCTTCTACTTAGCCTTTGCTAAATCGTTTTGCAAGGCCACTATTTCTGCTTCCAACTTATGCACTCATCTGATTTAAACTATAGTTCAGATCTAACTACATCTTCTGCTCTCTTTTCTTCTTCCACTTGTATCTTCAAACTAACTATCATTTGATCAGATTCTTCAAGGTTTTTAGTTAGTCTTTGTATCTCTTTCTAAGCATGTAACTTATATTATTCTTTCTCCTTATTCAAACTTTTAATCTCATCTAAAGCACAACTAATTTTACCTTCTAAGTCCATTTCTTCTTCTTCATTAGAACTTTCAACTTCTTCATTAGAAGTTGTACCAAAATCCATGGACAGGTATTCATTCCCCTCAACATCGCAGGTACTTTCATGTTCATCATCTAAACTACCAAAAGCATCTAATAACCTATTTTCACCTTTTGTATGTAGATCCTTCTTATTTTTCTCTTTACTATTCTCTTCTTTCATAGACTTATCCTTTTCTCGAGAGAACATTTAGTAGCAAGAAGACTTATTACACCAGAGTTAATACTTATAGGGGTAACTTACCTCTATATTTTTTGGAGCCATTCCTTAGTATTTTGATGGAGTCAACTTCCTCTTCATCATCATTCTCAGATCCATATGTGGATGCTTCTTTCATCTTGCTTCTATCTATAACATCTCTCATGGATTTGTCTGCTATCTTCTCATCTTTACTTGTCTATAGATTTTCAAACTTTCCTCCATGTGTCTAAATCTTGGACTACACTTTTAAATCATCACCTTCATACATCCTCCTTAACTCATTCCATGTATCATGTGCATTTTGATAGTGCATGACTTTGACAACCATCGATCTTGACATCCAACTCAGAATTATAAACATTTCCTTACCATTATCTTCAAAAGACTTTTTTTCAGTAGTAATAATGGGAAGAATATTTGAAGCCTTGTATCCCTTCTCAATTGACATCCACACATAAGATGCTAGAAATTCTAGTTGTTTCTTCATTTTACTACTCCAAAACTTATAGTTTGATCCATCAAAGAGAAATATTTCTTCTACATATGAGGTTTTGTGACCAGCCATTTTGTGTTCACTTTACCAAGATCTAACTAAGATAATTAAGCTTCTCCTAGGGAACCTAGGGCTTTGATATCAATTGTTGGAACACAACAATCTACTGAGAGGGGGGGTGAATTAGTATATATTTAAAACTTTATCCCCTAGAATATTATTTATAGAATATCTCCTTAAATCATTAATGCGTAGATTGAAGACATAAGATGTAGTAACATAAGCATTGAATCATAAAATCAACAAATGAAATCCCATAACACCAAATATACATGGAAAACCCAAGATGGGAAAAACCATGCTGAAAAAACTTTCTGAGTCGACCGCTCAAATCCAACATCACAATCCAATCCTCTATTACAATGTTTAAGGGAACTGGTGCAGGAGCACCTAGGAAGCATGATGCCACACTTAGCAAAATTTGGAAGGTTTAGGTGAATTTTTGTCTTTTTATGCTTCTTGGTCATGTTGACCATTTCTTTTTGGAGTTAGTAGAGTTATAGCATGTTTTCATTAAGGTTGATTAGGATTTCATGTTTCAAAGTGGAGTTCATGTTTCTAAGGATGAGTTTATCAGGTAGGAGTCACTAGAAGTTGGAAAAAAGTCCAAAAATGTTGCTTAGAGCAATTTTTTCTTAAGTTGGTGGTTATGCCTGACCAAGGGAGGAGTAACTACCTAGTGAAGTTTTAAAAGGAGGCACTCGACCTGTTTGTGAGGTTGGAGAAGTTGGAAGATTGAAAAACTTGTGAAGTTTATGGTGAATAATGAGAAAACAATGAATTTGGTGTGAAATACTGGTTTATGTTCTTGCTTTCTGTCATAACTGAGAAATGCATTGAAAGAGACATTTTTTTACTTGTTTAGCATGTAGTGGATCTTCTGCAATTCTTTTTTTGACATCTTAGATTATTGTTTCATCGCTTTCTCCACTTCTTGTAAATTCTGTGTTTTTCTCATTGGCTGTTTTGACTGGTAAACTGTGGAAAATGGAGGTTTAGCTTGCACTCCCACCATACCAAGAAGTATGGGGTCATTGGGAATGTGGATGAACTCCATTACTGTACATATGTTAGTAGTAGGAGTCTGTAGGAAGCTTAACACCATGAGCGAAGTCTTTCCATAGGCGAGTTGGTTGATACCCAGCTTGGGAAGACAGTGTGAAACAAAGTCCTAACATGGCAGGGGTGATAAATCTTTGACAATGCAAAGTGTGAAGTGATTGCAGGAGCCTTCACCAAGGTTGACAAGAAGGCAGAACCTTTGACTGATCACCTGGAGGCCGGAAAGTTCAAACAATCCAAGAAAAGGTCAAGAAAAGCTCTAGTTCTTGCAAGAACAGGGTACACCTATGTACGGACAGAAAAAGGGTCTAAAACCTCAAGAATCTGTTAGTGCTTGGAATTTGAGCTAGGGTGTCAGAAGGTAGTTTGGCCTAAATAGTTGAAGGAGAGGAGTATTAAGCTATTTTCTTGGGTGAGGAGGCCAAAAAGGTGCTCAAGCCTAGTAGCCTTCCCAAACCCTAGACTAGGGTTTAGTGATAGTGATGGAGAATAAAGGCATGGAGGTTGATCAGGAACCCTTGTAAGATGGTTTTCAAGGAAGGGAAGCTTTATACACCCCTGCAACAAAATTAGGAAGCATTGGAGGTTAATTAGTCTTTAGGGAGAATAAGGGCTAGTAAGTGAACAAGATGAAGAGCATCAAGATTTGGTTGATGGAAAGCTTTGTAAATGATAGCAGGGTTGGCAAATGAACCAAGGGTTCTTGAGTAGTAGGGGACCTATAGGTTGAAGGTGGAGGAAGTGACACCAAGGGGTTCTCAAATGTGAAACCCCGAGCATTGACTTTGTGATGAACTCAACCCAACCTTGACGCTATCATATTGGTATCAGAGCAGTGAAAGATTTGGGAAAGAAATCTTGCATGTCAGACATTGAGTCAAGTGATTCTTCCAACATGGTGACCAATGTAGAGCTAGCTAAGAAGGTTGAAGAGCAAGAAGCAGACAATAATTAGTTGACGGAAAGATTAGCCCAACTAGAGGCAGTAGTGAGGAGTGCACAGATTGAGGGAAGAATTCCAAAAGAAGAAGAGGTTGCAGAGGAAGACAAGACCCCTGAACCTGACCCTATTTTGAAGGAGGAGCCTTTCTTGAAGGCATTGAAAGCCTTGAGTGGAAAAGTACTTGAAGGCATACCACTATTTAGTGGAAAGATGGAACCGGACTTAGTCATGGATTGGATAAAAGGCATGGAGAATCACTTTGAGTGTGATGGAGTGACTGAAGCTCAGAAGGTGAAGGCTGCTAAGTCAACTTCGAGAGGATCAGCCTTGACATGGTGGAAGTTTGTTCAGATAGAGAGGGATAAAGAAGGAAAATAGCTCATATCAACTTGGAAAGGTATGGTTGCTAAGGTAAAAGAAGCCTACATTCCTGATGATTATGAAATTCAACTACACAAGAAGAGACAAAGCCTAAGGCAGAAAGAACTAGATGCAAATACCTATACTGAAGAATTCCAAAAGCTTTGCATGAGGTCTAATGTGTCAGAAGATGAAAGCCTCAAAGTGGCTAGGTACCTTAATGGTTTGAAGTGGAATATCCAAGAGGAGATGGCTCTTTTGAGTCCTAAAACAGTTCATCAATGTTATCAGTTGGCTATTAAGATTAAGGAAAGGAACAAAAGGAAGCAAGATCAGGCTTCTAAAGGTAGAGGTAAAGGTACAGATCATAGAGATCAAAGAGGATAGCATGGAGGTTACCAAGGAAGAGGTAATGACCAAAGAAACCAAGGAGAATCTAAGCTCACTGAGCATGGAGGTGAAACATCTTCAAGAGGAGGATTTAACAGAGGAAGAGGACCTCAAGGAGGTTCAAATGGAGGAAGAGGAGCAGACAAGAGTAACTCATATTTTGCAACCATGAAGTGTTATCATTGTAGTCAAGTTGGACACCCAACTTATAGGTGCCCAGAGAAAGCATCTTCTTCAAGCAATGAAAAGAGAGTGGCCTATGCACAAGAGGACACCATGAGTCCTAAGACAACTGAGATCAGTCATATAGAGTCTGAAAATGGAGAGAGTTTGATGTTTAGAAGAGTGTTGATAAGGCAACCGGTCAAGGAAGAACCTAAGAAAAGAAGGAGCTCTTTTTAGAGTAAGGTGCAAAATTCTTGGTAAAGTATGCAAGGTCATTGTAGATTCTGGTTCTACAGATAATATAATCTCAGAGGAGGTAGAAACTAAACTGAAATTGCAGAAGGTACCTCATACCAACCCCTACAAGGTCACTTGGCTAAACAAAGGGCAAAGTGTTTTGGTTAATGAGCAAGTAACAGTGGAGTTTTCAATTGGAGGATATAAAGATAAGCTAGTTTGTGATGTATTACCCATGGATGCATGCCATTTGCTATTGGGAAGACCATGGAAATATGATAGGAGTGTTGTGTATGATGGTAAAGAGAATACAATTGCATTTAAGAAGGATGGAAGAACTTTTAAATTGCAGTCACTGTCAGAAGAAGATGAAGGACAGTCCAAGACACCAAGTGTGCTCCTTAGTAGTGGAAAAGAGTTCCTCAATACCCTACATGAAGGTGGAGAAGGAAATGTTGTGCTATTGTAGTCCAAAGAGGAAGAGAAGATGGAAAAACCAGTCATACCAAGGACAGTCTAGAATTTACTTGATAAGTACAAGGATATTGTAAGTGATGGTACACCTGCAACCTTACCTCCAAAGAGAGCTATTAGCCATCAAATAGATTTCATACCTAGAGCATCATTTCCTAACAAAGCAGCCTACAAGTTGACACCGGATCAGAACTTGGAAGTAGCTAGACAAGTGCAAGAATTGTTGGATCAAAATTTGATACAAAAGAGTATCAACCCATGTGTAGTACCAGTAGTCTTGGCAACTAAGAAGGGAGGAAAATGGAGGTTGTGTACTGACTCTAGAGCAATCAACAGGATCACAATTAGGTACAGGTTTCCAATTCCTAGAATTGAGGATTTAATGGATTGTCTTGGAGGGGCTAAATACTACACAAAGTTGGATCTAAAAAGTGGATACCATCAGATCAGAATTAAGGATGGTGATGAATGGAATATAGCATTCAAGACAACAGATGGTTTATATGAATGGAGAGTGATGCCATTTGGCCTTTCCAATGCACCTAGCACGTTCATGAGACTAATGAATGAAGTGCTTAAGGATTTCACAAGGATTTTTGTGGTAGTCTATCTTGATGACATACTAATTTTCAGTAAGACAATAGAAGAACATCTGAAGCATGTGGAGATGGTTCTTAAAAGGTTGCAAGAAGAGAAGTTGGCAATCAATCTTGAGAAGTGTGAGTTCTTCAAACAAGAACTTGTGTACTTGGGTTTTGTAGTGTCTAAGGGATCATTGAAGATGGATCCAAGCAAGGTGGAGGCAATCATAAACTGGCCTACACCAACCACAGCAATAGAGGTAAGGAGTTTCCATGGTTTAGCCCAATTTTATAGAAAATTCATAAGGAATTTCAGTGGTATATGTGCACCAGTCCTAGATACTATCAAAGGTGGTCAGAAAACAAAATTTAAGTGGACTCAAGAGGTTGGTAAAGGGTTTGAAAAACTGAAACAAGAAGTGGCAACTCAACCAATTCTGTTATTACCTAGTTTTTACAAGTTGTTCACAGTTGAGTGTGATGCAAGTGGAGTTGCAGTAGGTGGAGTACTTAGTCAAGAAGGTAGGCCAATAGCCTTCTTTAGTGAAAAGCTCAATGAAGCCAAGCAGAAATACTCAACCTATGATCTAGAATTATATGCTTTAGTGTAGTCCCTTAGGAAGTGGAGGCATTATTTATTGCCCAGAGAGTTTGTGGTCCTCACTAATAACCAGACACTCAGTTACATTAACACCCAAGAGAATCTGAGTAATAGACATTTGAAATGGATGGAATACATCCAAGCTTTCACATTCACTATCAAGCACAAAAAGGGAACAATGAATAAAGTAGCAGATGCATTGAGCAGAAGGTTGTTGAAAGTCCAAGAAATACAGCTAAACAGCATTGGATTAGAGAGTTTCAAAGACCTCCATGGTGAAGATGAAGACTTCTTAGAAGCTTACAAGGTATGTTCTGATTTTGCAAATCATTTCCATAGTCAATATGCTGAGTATACATTGCAAAATGGACTGTTATTTAAGGGTAATTAGTTGTGTGTTCCAAGAGGGTCAATGAGAGAAAATCTGATTCAAGAAAAGCACAATGGCAGTCTTAGTGGGCATTTTGGCATTAATAAGACTTTAGAACTAGTATAAAGGTTATATTACTGGCCTAAGTTGGCAAGAGATGTTAGAAAATATGTGGAATAGTGTGTTGTATGCATGAGAGCTAAGGGAGGAGCTAGTAATGCTAGTCTTTATCAACCCCTACCAATTCCAAATAGACCTTGGGAGTGTGTGAGTATGGATTTTGTGGTAGGCCTTCCTAAGACCAAATCTGGTTGTGACAGTGTTTATGTTGTAGTAGACAGATTTAGCAAGATGAGTCATTTTATTCCCTGCAAAACTACTCATGATGCTAGTTACATAGCTGATCTCTTTTTCAAGGAGGTTGTAAGGATTCATGGCTTACCTTCAAGCATAGTTTCAGATAGGGATGTTAAATTTATGAGTCATTTTTGGAAGATTTTGTGGAATAGGTTGGGAACCAATCTGTCTTTTGGATCTGCCTATCATCCTCAGACTGATGGCCAAACAGAGGTGGTTAATAGGGTGCTAGGTAACCTACTAAGGTGTCTAACAAAGGAGTATGGACAGACTTGGGATATGGTCATCTCACAAGCTGAGTTTGCCTATAATGACAGTGTCAATAGAACTACAAGGAAAAGTCCTTTTGAGGTTGTGTATGGGATGCACCCAAGAGGAATTTGTGAACTTAGAGACCTTAGAACTATGGAGAATAGGAGTGGACATGCAGAGGACTTCACTCAGACCATGAAGGAGATCCATGAGTAGGTCAAGAACACAATTACAGCAGCAACCCACAAGTTGAAGGAAAAAGTTGATTTGTCAAAGAGAGATGTGCAATTTGTAGTTGGGGACTATGTTATGGTCCACCTCAATAAATCAAGATTGTAGAAGGGTATGGCAACCAAGTTACAGATGAAAAGAGTGGGTCCATGCAAGGTGTTGGCCAAATATGGCAAAAATGCATATAAGGTGGAGTTACCATCAGATTTGGCTATATCTCCAGTATTTAATGTTTCTGATTTAGTCAAATACAAGGGATCAGTCAATGATGAGGAGCAGAACAACAAGGAAGTGTTCAAGGACATTAGTAATGTGAACTTTCCTCCATAAGACAAGCCTCAGGCAAAGAAACTCTTACAGTCAAGAGTGCAGAAAGCTACAAGGAACAAAGTATATATGGAACACCTTGTCAAGTGGAAGAACAAACCAGATTTAGAAGCTACTTGGATACATGAAGACCAGTTCCAGAAGTATGGTATTGACCTCTCAATGCTCTCTCCTTCCATTCCTTAGTGTTTGAGCTAAGAGGGGGAGAATGGTGCAGGAGCACCTAGGAAGCATGATGCCACACTTAGCAAAATTTGGAAGGTTTAGGTGAATTTTTGTCTTTTTATGCTTCTTGGTCATGTTGACCATTTCTTTTTGGAGTTAGTAGAGTTATAGCATGTTTTCATTAAGGCTGATTAGGAGTTCATGTTTCTAAGGATGAGTTTCTCAGCTAGGAGTCACTAGAAGTTGGAAAAAAGTCCAAAAATGTTGCTTAGAGCAATTTTTGCTTAAGTTGGTGATTATGCATGACCAAGGGAGGAGTAACTACCTAGTGAAGTTTTAAAAGGAGGCACTCGACCTGTTTGTGAGGTTGGAGAAGTTGGAAGATTGAAAAACTTGTGAAGTTTATGGTGAATAATGAGAAAACAGTGAATTTGGTGTGAAATACTGGTTTCTGTTCTTGCTTTCTGTCATAACTGAGAAATGCATTGAAAGAGACATTTGTTTACTTATTTAGCATGTAGTGGATCTTCTTCAATTCTTGTTTTGACATCTTAGATTATTGTTTCATCGCTTTCTCCACTTCTTGTAAATTTTGTGTTTTTCTCATTGGCTGTTTTGACTGGTAAACTGTGGAAAATGGAGGTTTAGCCTGCACTCCAACCGTACCTAGAAGTATGGGGTCATTGGGAATGTGGCTGAACTCCATTACTATACATATGTTAGTAGTAGGATTCTATAGGAAGCTTAACACCATGAGCGAAGTCTTTCCATAGGCGAGTTGGTTGATACCCGGCTTGGGAAGACAGTGTGAAACAAAGTCCTAACGTGGCAAGGGTGATAAATCTTTGACAATGTAGAGTGTGAAGTGATTGCAGGAGCCTTCACCAAGGTTGACAAGAAGGCAGAACCTTTGACTGATCACCTAGAGGCCGGAAAGTTCAAACAATCCAAGAAAAGGTCAAGAAAAGCTCTAGTTCTTGCAAGAATAGGGTACACCTGTGTACAGATAGAAAAAGGGTCTAAAACCTCAAGAATTTGTTAGTGCTTGGAATTTGAGCTAGGGTGTCAGAAGGTAGTTTGGCCTAACCAGTTGAAGGAGAGGAGTGTTAAGCTATTTTCTTGGGTGAGGAGGCCAAAAAGGGGCTCAAGCCTAGTAGCCTTCCCAAACCCTAGACTAGGGTTTAGTGATAGCGATGGAGAATAAAGGCATGGAGGTTGATCAGGAACCCTTGTAAGATGGTTTTCAAGCCAGGGAAGCTTTATACACCCTTGCAACAGAATTAGGAAGCATTGGAGGTTAATTAGTCTTTAGGGAGAATAAGGGCTAGTGAGTGAACACAATGAAGAGCATCAAGATTTGGTTGATGGAAAGCTTTGTAAATGATAGCAGGGTTGGCAAATGAACCAAGGGTGCCTGAGTAGTAGGGGACCTATAGGTTGAAGGTGGAGGAAGTGACACCAAGGGGTTCTCAAATGTGAAACCCCGAGCATTGAGTTTGTGATGAACTCAACCCAACCCTGACCCTATCAGGAACTAACCCTAAGGAGACATCAATCCCTTGGTTTAGGAGAACTAACTCCAAGGAGACACTAATCCCCTAAACTGAGCACCAACTCATTTATCTCATGGCACCAACCAATCAGATCTACAAAAGTCTAGATATCATGAATTTATTATAGTTCAATGTTGCAACTTACTTTACAATTGCACAATACATTAATGTAATTTTTGCAACTCACACTTTTTTGCTAATGATGAAATCCTAGAATCACATCCCCTATACTTTGCACTCTCTTTCTCCTCTACAATTAGAACCTTTAGTGTTCTATCCTCTGAATAAAAACCCATATCTGAATCTTTGATTTTTATTTGGGTTTTACTCACTTAGAATGTGCATGCTTTGTCTACTCTGCTGCTCTCTCTTTCCCTCATGGTCCTAGTTACATACTTAGAAAGTTATGATAGTGTAAAATTATCTCACCCTTTACACTTGTAGACATGATACCACTACACTTATAGCCATCACAAACACTCACTTTCCTAATTGACTTCTTCTTTTTCCTAACTCTATGAACCTGCAATGAGTACCTCAAGATGCACAATACCATCCAGATCATCTCAAATTTTTTGTTAGGGTTTCTTTTTCTTAAAATATTCTCTAGAAATATTTCTATTCATCTCAAGTCTTGCACCATTATCCAACCTTCTACTTGATTCCACCGAACTATAATCACTACATCAAACATTGCAAGTCCATAAAACCGATATGGAAGAATCTCTTAGGGTTTCCTTCACACACCACATTCTCCAATAAGATACCATTTATTGAGCCAATAAAAAATTCACCATATTTCTATACTCTCAACCTATTAGGATTTTATAGCCACTTGAGCATTAATGGAATTGTCCATTCCTTCCAATCACTAACAAAAATGTAGCTGGGATGGTTACTCCATTATATATGCCATAAATCCATTTGCTTCACCATTGAATCAAAACCTTGTTCAACTTCATATGGACTCATTCCATTGAATTTTGTATTTGAACCTTCAACCTATGTTTTATCAATTAAATTGACATTATTTGATTAGGGTTTGCATTTAATCGTCACCATCAAAATTAGGTTTTAATAGCTTTATAAAACACTAACCAATAAAATTTCATTGATTTACAACAATGAAGTAAAATAAAAAAATAAACATATGCCAAATTTCATCATCTTATTTATCCTCATATGTCTTCTATTTATTCATCTGTGCCACATGTCAACTCATTACTTGTCCATCCTTTGCCACCTATATACACATGTCACTATTCACCTTTATCAACACTTTCTTCTATTCATCACCCATCGCACAAATACTTTTTTCATTCATCTTCATAACCATGATGTCAAAAAATCAAGTGATGCAATAGAACTCTACCACCTATACATTAAAAATTTCATCTTGCACTAGCTCCCAATGTTGATTTCTCATCACACAATGGATTCCTTCATTCTACTTCACAAAAATGATATGATCCAAACAAGTGATATCCTCTCACATATCAAACTATTATCCATCCTCAAATATAATGCCATAGGTAATCTACCTTTTCGTCCTTTCCACGTGTCACAATCTTCCTGGCTTGTGGGGTCAAACTGAGAATAGATTATTTTGGTGATATGGTAGGTTGCTTCCATTTATCCTTCAATCACTTTTTCAGGGATCAAGGATCCCTCATTCTTCATGCCAAAATAACAAACATTCCTTCAAACTGTGAAGACCACAAGATACATTTTATTTTCAAGTGACGAATTTTTCACATCCTTCATACACCATACTCTATAATTTCCATTTAGTAAGGCACAAACCATACCTCTAATTCATGATTCCTGATAAAGTCCTTTGCAAGTTTCGTTAGTCATAACCTTGTCAGATTTTAGGATTTCATCCTTCACCATACTCCATAATTTGTTAGCGTCTTAACTTCAAATCAAGATTCCAAAATCCTCTTTGGGGTTCAAATAACTTCCATTCCCATTCCTTTGAACACAAAGGTAATATGTATATGCAAAATCCAAAGTCTGAAATACTCTTCAAATTTTCTAAGTTAGTTTCACAACATCCAGTAAGCGATAAGCCCAATGACTGATGCCCAATTCTCTTCATTTTACCATGGAATTTGTTAATCAATAAGCCAAAATATTGAACTCTAAAACCTATAAAATTAGCGCAAATTTGACTATCTTTTACACCAAGTCTTCTTTTTACTTCAATCAAGTGCAATGCTACAATCTCTTCAATACTTGCATATAAACATCAAAAAAACTTCCTAAGTCACTCTATTGACATCAACCAACAACACATTCTTCTAGAATCAAGTACACTACTCTCACAATTTCCTCTAAGCTCTATGTCATTCAGGCACACCATTAAGCACATAATTGATCTATCATCATGCCAACATCTCCCTTGCATGATCAATTCCATCTTGCCTCTAATACTCCTTTGACATCAATGAAAAATTTACATTAACATTGACATTATTCTTTATAGGATTAGCTCCATATCACTTTTGATCCCTCTTTTGACATCAATGCCAACTATATGCCAACAATAATGTAGCTAGGTGGATAAATAACCCTTTACTTATAACCATGCAATGCACGTCAAAGGTACCTATTCAATTTATATATAGCTAAAGTACATTAGAATCATCCCAATGGGGTCCAATAGCATAAGTATAAAATGGCATATGTACCTCCATCATATAAATAGTTAAATATATCATTCCTTCTAAAAATTAATAATAAAACTCACATTTAATCATAACATAAATAATGCATTTCACTGAACTAAATCATATTAATAAATCAACCATATAAGTATACAAAATTCAAACAACCCACATGTTGAGGAATCTCATCTTGAAGATGTAGTGATTCATACACACCATTTAGATCCATAAAATAATCACTATAACAATCATGAGGAAATAGTGAAGCTAAAACATCGATCTCACATTAAAAGGATGTAAATAGGAGGGGTACTACATCCTCCCCCACTAAAATTAGGCTTACTCCTAGGATCCTACACAAGAAAGGATAGGTACACCTAGTACATCATCCTTCAAACACATCATACTCACAAGATCAATACTCTATACTCTCACCAAGTATAGGCATCGACACACACAACACACAACTCTAGAATGCATAATCTAAATGACCACCCGCCACTAGGTGTGCACAACCACCTCAGAGATAACCACAATACCTTCAATAGCTACCAATATAGCCAATGACAAAGACCAACTAATGGGTCTAACAAACCACAAGCCAACAAGGTCCTACTTAAGGATTACAACAATAGCTATAAAATTCATCTAACTACCAACTCAGCCAAGGGTAATGCACACAATCCTACCAACCCTTCCTCAACACAATTCTAATGACTACAGGGCTTCACTTCCTATAGTCTCTTCTAATACCATGGTCATAACCTTTATAACTACAACCAGAAAGCTAGGTAAATCCATCCCACAAGGCTAGAGGAAAAAATACCTTGCCTCCATTCCCACCAAGATCATTCCTCACTTCCAACTATGACACACACCATGAGATTCTCCCTCAGTTCTAGTTGGAAAAGCAAGGGTTTCCTAAGAGAACTAGCTTCTCAAAAGAGAATAGGAACACAAGGGTTCTTATAGGAAAGAATATAGGAAACTACCTCTGAATAGTAAAATCATTCCCAAAAATGAGTCTTATCAACCTAAAAAATCACACCACAACCACAAAGGAAGTAACTAAAATAGTAAGCATAGGAAAAAAACTCAAATTTTACACTATCACGAAGCTTAACTATGACTTTCCTAAGGGTTAAAAAACCTAACAAGATCATGAAATTATGATATAAAATATAACCAATAACCACTACAAGGTTAAAAAACTATGTACCCTCCAAGATATCCCATTCCTCCACTATAATCACATCTTCTTCTAGCCTTAAGCTAGGAACATCACTAAATAGACAAGGAGAAACTCCTAAAAACCTATGGGACAACTTCAACTACCAAATTAAAAAGGGTAGACACATAATATAATATAATATACACAATAATATGTGCCAAAACACTTACTAATGTACCTTCATATCCTCCAATATGTTAAACATGAGTCTAGCTATGGAAATCACAACCCTAAATGATACAATTTGTGTCTTCATGATATCAAATAACATGGATTTTAGTGCCCAAGACACCTTAACAACCACTAAATAATTCCAAGTCACTAGGAAACATGGTCACAATACCACAACAAGAAAGGACAAGACAAGCAAGAGAACACAATTGTTGGACTAAATCACACCCAACCATCTACTAGAAACAAGATTCAAGAAGAATGCAAACACAATTATCCAAATATTTAATCTCACTTACAGATCATAGAATTCCATAAACACTTCTCATAGAGAATATAATACACTTTAGTCAATTACAAGCACAAGGACATTCATGTATATCAAAGCCACTCAAAGCTAAAAAACCATATGCATACACGTATTTCATCAAATTTTGAATACCACACAAAATCCACTTCCATTTTATCATGAACAATATATTTGATGAAATATGATACTAATTAACACACACACCGAGGCTTAGCACATTGTTTTCCATCTAATCACTTGTACATTCTATTATGGGTTCATAATGAACACATGATAGGGAAAAAACATAACATAGAACATGAACACAAATTAAAAACATTTAGAATAGTCATTACAATGAAAAAATACAACCCAAGAGGGAGAATTATCAATCCAAGAATAAGAATAGAATACTATAAATTCCATAAATAAATCAATCATGACCAAGGGTCATAAAATGGATATATGGAAAATTTTGTGACTAGACCAACCATCAAAAAATTTAAAACTCAATACCAATTAATAATCAATGATTATAGAATTTATCAATAACCAAAATAAAGTATCCATCTTGAAAAACATGATTACATGAACTAAGTGACTAAGGTTAGGCACATGTGAGGGAGTAAGGGCTACATGAAACCTTGGGATTCAAACATCCAAAGTGTTGTAGATAAGTATGCTCAAACACAATTCACTAATTTCACTCAATCATGTCAATGAGAGCCACACTAATTAAATGAATTTCATTTGGACATGATCAAATTATGATTCAAGAAGGAATATGTAAGGTTCACTGTGATATCCACACAAGGGTAGGTATTCACCCAATTACCCCTTCCATGAGTAATTTACAACTACAATGTAATGAAACAAACATTACTAATATCATGCATCACTATCCCATGCTAAAACAATATTATATCCATATCATTCTTATGGCACATTACAATTGAGGCTCTAAGACAACAAACATAATGTTGGACTAATAAGCATACTTTCATTTAACACTTAAACATGCATCACATGAAAGAGGGAAAATAATTTTAATTACCCATGTAGGTCCTCACAAGAATCCTAGGAACAACCTAATTTGGGGATATAAGTCATTGACCCAAATATTTCATTATGACAATGAAACATTATATTCATGCACTAACATGATCACTTCACACATATGATGATATTTCACTAGGAACAAAATGCACAATGCATCATAGGAAACATCACCATAAGGTCATATTTTTATAATTCAAGCATATGCCATAGACCACATTTAATTATAATGCATAATTCACATAATAAGTTTCACAATTCTCAATCATGAGCCAAAACATTAAAACCCAATTTCAATCAAATGCATCCATATAAACACATCCAAGGGAACACAAAATTATAAATAAGGACACTCAAGGGTCACTACACATTCACACTTAACATAATTGAGACATCGAGATGGAAATCACACATGAAATTAGTTCTTGGTAACTCAAGTGTCTAACTAACCCTCACAAGCATTCATTTCTCAAACATATAATAATACAAAAAGGTAGTAGAAAAACTTACTAGTAACAACACACTCACACATGTAAGGACCCAACCAAATATCTCTCACAACAACCAATGCACTAGAGAGTGATTATTCCCCACTCAGGTGTTTCAAGTGGGAACCCTTGGTCTCCTTGTATTGTGTAACACAACACTTGGGTTTGTGAAATGGTTTAAGTACCTCTCGAGGATACATTAACTTTGGAGGTTTTATCGGGCATTAATAGGTTGATCTTTCGGTGCAACAACAACTATCTATAAAACAATTAGTATCAAATCCTAGGTCATAGGTTTGAACCCCTTACTTACATTGGGGGTATTTTTGCAATGTGTGTTCCCTTGGTCTCCTTTTGTTGTGAAGTACAATTCTTAGGTTTGTGACATGGCTTAACTACCTCTTGTGGATTCATTAACTCTAGTGGTTGTATCAGGCATTAACATGTCGATCTCTTGGTGCAACACCAACTATCTATGCAACATTAAGAGATTCTAAAAAATGGGTAGCTTTCTATCCATGTCACATGTTTTATGGCCTATGAGGCACTCTTCCTCCTCAACCACATTGAATGGGCTGCTTCACAATGAACCCTAAAAAATTCCACCTAATCCACCCATGCATAAGCCAAACAATGACTCACCAAAACACACACTTGTGTGATCATGCACCAAGTACCAAAAACCACATGGGAAAGAACATGAACCAAAGATCCCAGTGCTACAAAATGGGCTCTAATACCAAATTTAATGTCCCGAGATGAAAATCTTAGAAACAACCTAACAAAACAACTTTTAAAACAACAACACCAATAATACAACAATGACATGACACAATTGCATAATAAATATGCATACAAGTGTCACAATAACACAATTCTAGAGACAACAAGGCACATCATCATTGCATAATAAATGTGTCAATATTGTAAGACTAACCAATCATAGGATAAATCCACCATAATGAACATACAAGACAAAGAGAGAGTGGACAATCACCTCACAGTAATTGGTCACTAAATCATGATCATATTCTCTCACAACAACGCACAAAGATAGGAAGAGGGATTCATAAACCTCTAATCCACATAAAGGAAAACCTTCACAAGAGATCTCCTAACCAAGAGGCACAACTCACCACAATTTGGAATGACAAGTCACTTCTAGCTAACCTCATGCTTCCCAAGACATCCCATTGCAAAGTGGCATCACCCATGAAAGAAAATACTCCACAATACCCCATGAACTATGAGGATTTTTTGGGACACTTATAGTATGAACCCCGAACGATTATAACCTTCAAAATACTTCACAAGACTAGAAGAACAATCTCACCAACCCTAGGTTGAACAATTAGATTGTTGCATAAGGTTGCACATAAAACGATGTAGGAGATGACAATAATCATTGATTATAAAACTTGAGAAATAATTCAAAGAAATAATATGAATCTAGGACTATGGTGAAAAACTTTTATTTATATGTTTTACCCATTTGATGTCCCAAAACTAAGAAGGACTAACAAGATCCAAAGGAGAGAAAAATGGACTAGGTTTTTGAGGACCTAGTTGATGAAAACAATTGCCACATGAAAGAAAAGGAGTAAAAATTTATTTGAAAATGTAATTAGGCTTATAAAACCACATTCTATCCATGGTTAAGAGGTTTTAAATTCTAGTTTTTTTATCAGAATGAGGCCACCCCAACTCAAAACAAGGCCCCTCCAACACAGCCAAAAAGGTAGTTTTTTGGGCCTACCAACACCAGTTTTCCCTAGTATTGTACCAAGTCATCCTAGTTTGATACCAAGCCTCAATACTACTTTGAGGCCACAAAAATAGTACTATAAAATTTCCAAATAGGATAGGTTAATCTTGGGTAAGATAGGGCCACCCCATTATAGCACCAGTCCACCCAACTATGAAATTTGACCGTTAAAATCATTTTAATCACCAAAATAAATGTTCCTAAGTTCAATTTATTTTTTGTACATTATTATAATGATAAGAATAAATATTCCATGCTTGATACCAAGACTGAGACATGTAAATGATAAAAATACTCATCTCAACTATAAATTTTACACCTATCTTAAAGAGAGGTTCCAAATTATAATTTTATAATATAAATGAGTGGTATATATCAACTATATGAATTAAACTTGAAATTAAATGATACCATGACATTCCTCAATACATAAACCTCAAGTCTGCAATGGTGGTTACTATTCCACCAAACCTCATGGAATCAAATGATCCACTCCCACCATGGTATGATATAGTCACATGGGTCACAAGCACAACACTCATGTTAGAGAATGGGGATAAGGATTACACGCACACGCACCATACACAAAATATACACTCAACATGGACATCATATAAAAACTCAATCACCCAAATCACATAATGCATATAGTACAAATAAACATTTGGTACAATCACAAGTTGCATAACATAAACCACATTAGAAAACCTCACCAATGTCATATCACAACCCACATTTGGCCAGATCACCAATGTCATACAAGATCACCCTTGGGAAAAATCACAAAGGGTAAAACAATACATACACATGGAAGAGAATACACCATACTTTAGGATTCTACTCAACTAAACTAGGGTTAAATGTTAGAGAGAAAGAGAAGGAATCATGGAAACTCATGTGGGGCTCAATGTAGAACCAAATATCTTTTCATGCATACAAGGGTAATCAATCTCACATGTCTTATGCTCCTTGAATGAATTGTCTTCCTTGATCATCCTTAGCCTTTATGAACACTCAAGGAATGAGAGTTCTATCCATTATCTTGGTAAAATAATTACCCATGTTTCCTTAGTTTTCAATTATTAGTCCAAACTCCCCACACTATGATTTCCTATGCACCACTTTGGGTCAGGTTCATGTTGGAAGCCATTCCTAAACTCTCTTTAACACTTTAACCCTAATCTCATCACACCCTCCAATGAGTGGCATGAAAACCAATTCAAAAATATAATATTTTCCAAAACTAATGACACTTTCTATTGATGCATATTATCATGTTTCATGAGGTTCATTTTTTTCAAAACATCAAAGTTCATTCATTTTCATACAAAACATTCAAAATTTATCAATATTTTTACAAGGTAAAAATTAGGGTTCTCCCAAATCCACCATTAAAATTTTCTACAAAAATTAGTTTTCAAAATTCAAAAATATAAATATACTCTTTTTCTCTAAATATGCCCAACAACATAATTTTTACATGAAATTCATATTTCACACATTTCCCAAAAAAATGGGCATTATCACCCCATATTATAGAAATTTCTCAAAAAATAGATAAAACAATAATTTAAGCATGAAATTTCATTAAATGAATTTTTTTGTGAGGTGTCTAAACTCCTCTAATACTATTTCAATATTGAAACTTGAAAGAAATTGGATAAATTAATTTAAAAAATATAAAATGCCTCTTCCACAATCAAATTTTTGAATGAAGAGCATGGCATCCATGCAAAATGAGAACTCACAAGGATCGGCATGCAACATCCCCTATCGATTCCTAACCAAATGAATTTGACATCGTCAAATTGTGCCACCAAATTCACTCCCAATCAAAAAATAAAATTTCATCCAAGAAGAGGGATTTTCTCTCACAAAATTTTCTTCCAAAATAAAATTACATAATATAATAAAATCCCATGTTTCCTTTTTACCTTTTTTCTAATTTTAGATTTAGTAATATAAAATTCTTTTTCTATTCCTTTAATTCCTAGTTTTCCCCAAATCCTAATTACACATTTAAGTTCATAAATAACATATATCATTTAAATTTATGAAATTGAGAATTTAATCAAGATAATGAAATCAAACATAACTTGTAATTCCCAATCCACTCGATTTCACAATTAAATTAAACAAGAGATTGATTTCATTTCTTCTTTCATTCCATTTTCCCCTTTCTTGAAGCACATAAAATACTTTAATAATAGGTAAAATAATCCTTTAAATTCCTAACCTTTCATTTATAAAAGAGTTAGGAACTTAAACCATCAATTAAATCAGATATTTAGTGGCTGTTCAAGACACATAGGGATTCAAAAATGATTACTAAATCAGATCCAAGTTTAGATAAAGTCAAATATAAGATATATTGTACTTGATTTAAGTATGGTTAGGGAATAAATATGAAGGTGCCTAATGAGAAATCTCTAAATTAACCACTATTGGGGAATAGCTAAGACCCATCTAGCCAAGTGGAGAAATAAACCTATACCTATAACCATTCAACACACATCAAGGGTACCTCCTCAATGTATATATAGCAGAAGCACATCATAATGATCTCAATGGGGTTCAATAGAATAAACTTAAAATGACATATGTACCTCCATAATATCAATAATTAAATAAATCATTACTTCAAAACATCAATAATCAAGATCACATTTAATCATTGGTTCATAAATAATGCATTTCACTAAACTGAAGGATAATAATAAATATACAAAATTTCAACAATGAACATGTTGAGGAATCTCATATCAAACATGTGATAATTCATACACACCATATAGAGCCATAAAATAATAACCATAACAATCATGAGGAAAAACTGAAGCTAAAACATTAATCTCACATTAACAAGATGCAAATGGGAGGGGCACTACACCTCTTTACATCACTAGTAGATTTAATGATAGACCCACAAGTGGAATATTCATTGATCTGGTATGTTTAGTAAATGTGTCACCAAATAAATTTTGTATGTACATGAGCTATATAAAGATAAACACAAACAATCAAAAGTGTCGTTGAAAACTCATGATGGTTCTATTTTTTAGAGTTTCCAATAAACTCCATAAAACCAAGATAACCTAGATTATCCTTCTACAAGGAGGAAAAAAAATATGCAAGAGCGATTTTCAAAAGATGTACAAATAATATTATTAAGAATTAAATAATTACATAAAATAACTTACATTTACAAAGAAATATATAAAAACCTAAAGGTAAAACCTAATTAGGACCTAAGTAAAATTAATAAAGTGTAATTAAATATTTAATTACACCACCTCCACTTAAGTGCAACTTAGGGAGAATAAGAAACCTACAAATAATGCATGAATGGGTCTGAACTAGAAGGCCATGTTAGGTACACCCATGTACATATGTAATATAAAAGAAATAGAGAATTTAAATGAGTGATGAAAGATGGAGGAATCTGTAAGACCCCCCAAGTACACCATCCATCACATAGATACATAAAAAAATTCCCCCCATAAGAGGGAAATATATGATGAAGGAATCTAGAAGCTATGTGTATCTTGATGCTGATGTCGAACTATGACTAAAATTGATCCATAGGATCAAGTACCATGAAGATTCTATAACACTAACCATAAAATGAATGGCCATGAAATTGATGTGACCCAATGAGAATCTAATGTGATTCAAGATCATTAACCATAGGCTCTCAATCTATGACATAAATTGATGTGAAACAGAATGTGTCAAGTTATGAGCAAGATTGTGGCCAAAAGAAACTATAGAATCCAAACAAAACTCATGTGAGTTTTCATCAATATGAAGATGGGATTAAATCACATTCCATGCAACTACACTCTAATCAAATTATTAAGCAAGAAGCCTCCCTAGTGGAACTTTAATTAAGCTCATTTATTACAATACTGCAAGATTGTAATAAGAGAACATGCAAAACATGTAGAAATCAAAGAGAAAATGAAAACATAGCATGTAAAAAGGAAATATTGCATGCAAGGATTAATGTTCACATCTAAATCCATGAAAAAATGACCTCAGATTTGCATAGAGGATGGAATCATCTTTCTGATGATATAAAGTTTTTGAAAAACAGACACCATATGCTCAAGTTATGATTTTTTTTTAAAAGGGTATTTTTTTCCAAACAAAAAAATGGAGACACGACCGTTTTGATTTGATTTCTAAAGAAAAAAAAAATTGCATACAAAAAAAATGGATACCCAGGTAATATTTTAGGGCTTCCAAGAAAACCCAAAAAGTATTTGAATCCAAAAAGTAGAACATGTGATTTGGTAAAAAATCAAAAACTTCACTTGCAAGTAAAATAACCACTATTTTGATAACTTTTTTTGCAAATTCTATTCACTATATGTGAAATCTAGCATATACCCAGATTGTAGTTCGCGAGTTTAAACAAAACATGAAAATTATTTTTTACAAAATTACATGAAGAAAAGATATTGGCCATTTTTTATCCAAAATGCACCAAAACATTTCTCAAGGTTGATCCCTTGAGGATCCCTAGAAAATAAATCTTTGATTGAGTTTCTCCCTGATCTGAGAGGGGGCTTGTAGATCAATGCTCCATAAAATCAAGATAACCTACAAAACCTAGATTAGTCTTTTACAAGGAGAAAAAACAAAGATGCAAGAGCAATTTGTAAAAGATGTAAAAATGATATTATTGGGAATTAAATAATTACATGAGATAACTTTCTTTTATAAAGAAATATGTAAAACCATAAAATCCATAAAACCAAGATAATCAAGATAACCTACAAAACCTAGATTAGTCTTTTACAAGGAGGAAAAACAAAGATGCAAGAGCAATTTGTAAAAGATGTAAAAATGATATTATTGGGAATTAAATAATTACATGAGATAACTTTCTTTTATAAAGAAATATATAAAACCATAAAATCCATAAAACCAAGATAACCAAGATAACCTACAAAACCTAGATTAGTCTTTTACAAGGAGAAAAAACAAAGATGCAAGAGCAATTTGTAAAAGATGTAAAAATGATATTATTGGGAATTAAAGAATTACATGAGATAAATTTATTTTATAAAAAAATATGTAAAAACATAAAGATAAAACTTAATTAGGACCTAAGAAAACCTAATAAAGTGTAATTAAATATTTAATTACACCAACACTATTTACCCTATGAACAATTCTTTAACTCTCTTACTTCAAGTAGGATGTTTTATTCACCATAATCCTAACATTATATCAATTTCATGTGAAGTTAGGTCACCCATGGCTTACTTGCTTGAATGTAGTCCCCTACATTATTCATAAATATAGTAAATTCCCATTTAAAGGAAAAATACATATTAGTTATCATATTGAATTTAAATATTTGGCCCTTCGTAAAAAAATTCACTTGATTACTTTTGGCCTCAACTAGCCAAACCTACTCAATCTCATGAATATTATCTATTTTTATCATATTAAATGTTCAAAGATAATCAAATATCCCAATTATCCCTTACCAATATTCTTCCTAAGGCTCCTCAATTTCTAGTGGCTACGATGATTGTTTCTCCTACTCCATGGGTAGTGAATGAACCTAAATCAAAATCATGTATTCTTCCTTGGCCCCAACCATTTGGAATCTATTTCATGGTCCCCCCTTCACTAGCCTATCAAGGACCATGAGAAAATTATTTGGTGAAGCCTTTAATAATTTGTTTTATGCCTCTCAAATAAAATTAATCCATTGTACAAAAACCTAAAACCCTATGGTTTTCCAACCTTCAATAGTTCTTTTAGTTCCTCCTACAAGAGAAGAAAAGGGACCAATTTTGGAAAGAACCTCAATTCCCCCTTCACAATATGAATCTCATGCAAGATTAAGTTGAAGTGCAAAGGATTATAAATGAAGATGTCATTCTATGGCTTGTTAGCTTGTTAATGATAAAAAATCCTCACCTAATGACCTCTCATCTATAAAAAAAAATTCCAATAAGATACCCCCCACCCATATATCATTGAAAACTCTTGAATCCACCCCATATACCCCACCAAACCATGAAGCCAAACCTTTTATTTCCAAACCAAAATAAAGAATATTTTTTTTACTCCCATTCCCATCAGCTACTTAGAAAGATAGTCACATAAATGATAGTGCTTTCAATATTATGATAAAACTAATAAGAAACCCATTATGATATATTATGATATCAATTCATAAGATAAAATAAAATTTCACAAAAAATTCATAACGAATTATCTATTTATTTTCAAATCAATCAATTTAGATGGAGGAAACCATGATGATCCTTCTATTGTGAGAAATCCACCACATGTTTAACCTAGTACCACCCCTTCTATTGCAATTGTTTTAATTCCTTTATCTTATTGTCCACCTTCTATTTATAATGAGAAATATTAGTATGCAAATTATTTTCTATAGGTTGGCTCACATGTGTAGTACACTTTATGCTTTTTTATTTTATTTGCATGTAAAGTGTTAGTAGAGAGGAGTGAAAATTTGGAAAGAAGTTTATTCTTTGTTTTGTGTTTCCTAGACAAAAAATAACTGTGCCAAATTTTCCAAGTGGGTAGATAAATTATAGGGAAGGGCTCTATTCATTCTCCAAGTCACCTGATCATTTTAGAGTGCGCTATTTTGACATAGTCTCTTAAGATCCCTAAGAGAAAAAAATTTCAAAACTATGACAGAGATATTCTTCGATCCTTTTGAATGCAATGGAAAGGTCTGTTTGGGTCGAAAATGCTCCAATAAAAACTTGTTTTCTAGATCTGAGCTTTAAACCCCCATTTGTAACTTTGTCAAATGATCTTGAAATTAGATGAAACAAAATCCAAATTTGAACTCTTTGAGGCTTTTGGAAATGTTGGAACAATAGAAAATGTTTCTAGTATAACAAAAAATGTTGCAATCACCTAGATCTCACAAAACACATATGCAATATGAAGAGGTTATTAGATCTTAGAAAATACTTTCTAATTCTCCAAATCATTCAAAACACAAGAGAAGAGCATACAACAAAACTCAATCTCTCAATTAAGAATCTATGAACTTAGATTTATCAAAAGAAAATCTCAGACACCATGTTAGAAATTTGAAATAGATTTAAGAAGTTCCCAAGGAAATTTTAAAAGAACCAAAGTTACATAAATTGGAAAAACATAAGAATGCAAACCAAGACTCTAAGATATTATGCAATGTTGATGTGACATAATTGCATTGAGAGATTCCAAGCTGAAAAGATAAAATGCAAAGATTCAAATACAAGCTATGTAGTGAGTTTATATAGAACTTAGGAGAGGAGGTAGGTAGAAAATCCAACCAATAGGAATCAACCACAAAAAGTGGAGGATGTAACCAAAAGCATAAAGTTTTCCACCCTTTAAGGAAGGGGACAACACATCACTTAACCCCTAGTAATAAACTCACTTTATTATCCTAATAAAGCTTAATAAAAGTGTAAGAAAAACCTTGGACTAAGGGAAAATAAATTAACCCACTAGGAAAACAAAAACCTACACCAACACCATTTTGAGGTTCTTGAATGTTGAGTATCTTTATTGGAGTCATTACAAATAGATAGATTTAGCATTTCATTTTCTTCACAAATATTATCTCTTATATAATTTAAAGATATATTGGAATTCATTATTTCTTGTGTCTTATCGATTTCATCAATGTTATGAGCGAGTGGATTATGGAGTACGTTTTCAATTTGATGGGTTGTATATCCATATTCATAAAAAGGAATTCATGTATTTCTTCTTCTTTTTATATCATGTTACTCATATCAATAGGTGTTTCAACACATTTTTCAATATTTTTAATTTCATGTTCAACATTTTTATTTTCAATTTTATCCTCATTTACATTTTTGTTTTTAACATTTTGTTTCTTAATTTCAAGTTCAAAACTTTAATTTCAATTTCTTGTTCAATATTTTAATTTTCAGTTTCATTCTTAGAATTTACAATTTCAGCTATTTTGAACATTATAACTAAGGAAAAATATAGGTTAGCATTACAAATCATAAATAAACTAAACCCTAGCTTACAATGAAGCACAATGGAACATCAAAGCATAAAATATTGAAAAATCTCACCAAAAACTTCATGCACTCCATGATTCATCTCCATTTCCCCTCTCCATTTTTTCATAAATAGTATTTTCCCTTAGAGTTTAATGAGCAACTATGACCTATAACAAAGACCTAGCAAAATATTGAAGGATTCAACTAAAAAATTGCAAGTGTACTCATAAATTTGCAAGCATGAAGTGACAAAATGAGGTTTTCATTTCCCTTTTATAAAATTCAATGGTTTGGATGAATGGACAAGATTTATAGTTGAAAATTTCCCTAAGATGGAATATGACAACTAGAAATTAGGGTTAGGGCAGAATTAGGGTAAAATTTGAATTGTAGGGCTATGATTTAATTTTAAGAAAATCAAATCAATGGACAAGAATGCATGTGACAAGAAGATATTGGGCATGGCAAAAGAGATTTCTAGAGAATTAAATAAGATTTTAAAACTATTTGATTTAGGAGGGAATGTTGACTTTTTGAATTAAAAATTAGTTTAATTCAAAAGAGGTGGGGCGAGTACAGTGAATAGTGATTTTTAGTTATGTACTTGGTGGGAAAATGGGAATGGGAATTTAAATAAATATTTTTATTTAAATTTGGAGGAAATGACAAAGAGACAATTAAATAATTAATGAAAATTATTTAATTGTAGAGGGAAAAGGATAAAGTAACCAATAATTAAATAAATTTTGTAATTTTTTTAATCACGAGAAATTAGTGATATATTTAAGTAAATAAATGTAATTTATTTATTTAAACAATCAGAAGGAATAAAAGATAAGAATTAATTAAATAATTAAGAATTATTAGTTAATTATTAAATTTGGACTATGGAACATAATTAAATATTCTAATTATGTTGAGAAGAAATATGGAAAAATAAAGCTTGTAGGCCTAGGTTATTTTTAAGTGTCTACAAACATAAAGTTTGTTTTCTAGGATGGGGGTGTGCTTCTGGTTCAAGAGTTCTCTATTTTTTCTTCTTTGCTCCAATTTACTATTTTTCCAACGGATGTTATGGTGTTCTTTACTATGTGTGTAGTTTCTCCCCTTAATTTTTTTTAGCTATGGTCTTCTTTGGAGGTGGAGACTGCTCCTTCAGAGGTGGAACCCTCTTCTATTGAGGTGTAGAGGTGTGTAGGTGTGTTGTGGATCATGTGGGAAGTTCTATTTTATATGGTTTAGGGACTCATTTCACCCCCTCATATAGAGGGGAGCCCCTTCCTATTGAGGTGGAGGCCAAATTGGTGTTGTGGGTTGATTGGTGTTGTGTATTTTTTGAGGCTCTTCAGTGTTTTACTTGGGTTCCTAACTCTCCTATTGAGGTGGGGAGTTTGGTTTTGTTAGATAGTGTTGAGAAGTGGTGTGTTGCTATCTGGTCAATTCAGGATGATGATTACCTAGTTGTCTTTGGTTGCTCACTGTTATTTGGTGTTGATAAGTGTTGTGTTGCAGTCTAGGTGATATAGGTTGATGGCTACCTAGCCATCTTAGGTGGTTCTTGGGTACAAGTTCATTTATAATTCTTCATTGTATTGGGTTTAAGGATCCTATTAAAACCTTTCTATTTGGTGCAATTTTGAGTTGTCACACTATTTTTTTATAATCTACTTTTGGTTTGCCTTTGTTCTATTCTTTTGCAACTTGGTCTCTTTGTGTTGGTTTTGGGTCCTTGTCAAAACCTTCTTGTTAATGGTTTCGGGTCCATTCAAAACCTTTTAATGGTTTTGGGTCCATTCAAAACCTATTTTCCCCCCTTAATCAAAATATTTATAATTTCATGTTCAACATTTTGTTTCTCAATTCCATGTTCAAAAATTTTAATTTCAATTTTATGTTCAACATTTTTATTTTTAGTTTCATGCTCAACATTTAAAATTTCATGTTAAACATTTTGTTTCTCATTTTCATGTTCAAAAATTTCAATCTCAATTTCTTATCAATATTTTTAAAATAAATATCATGATGCACTTTCAATGTCTTTAAGTGGTAAAAGGAGCCTTTGTCTTGGATAATTTGGCATACCTTTTCTTTCCACCATCCACCTTACCTTATCTTTCTCCCTACTTCTTGATTTCTTTGCTTGAAATTTCCCTTCCTTTTCACTTTAATTACAACTATTTCTTCCCATTATTCCAGCTCAAACAAGTACCTTGATTATTAAAATTAAAAATTGTGTAAAAGAGTGATAAAAAAGTGAAACTTTATTTGTAATTCACATGAATCATGACATTCACAATAGAAAACAACATCGGGGATTGTTGGAACACTAAAACAGATTTGTTTTTGGTTTTATTATTAAAAAAAATGTATATCCATTTTATAAATAAAACATATCATTATTTTGTAATCAAAAATCAGATATCCATTATATCCACCTAAAAATATATCCATATATATGTTATATATATACTATATTATCCAAACAATATTAATATAGGCACATATATTATATATTATATTATTATATAAAATAATCTAGAAAAAGATAGGGAGATAGGGGGAGAAATGTAGAGATATGGAGGTAAGGTGGGAAGAATAGAGAGAGAGGAGGAAGATAGGGAGAGGTAGGGTTAGAGGGATAGAGGGAGGGAGATAGTGAGTGTTAGGGTGGGAGGGATAAAGGAAGGGAGAGAAGGAGGGGTTAGGTGGAGATAGGTAGTGTGTGTGTGGGGGAGAGAGAGGGGGAAAGAGGGAGATAGGGAGTGGTAAGGTGGGAGGGATAGAATGAGGGAGATAAAGAGGGAAGGGTGGATATATGGAGTGGTAGGGTGGGAGGGATAGAGGGAGAGAAAGATAGAAGGATGGAGATAGGCAGAGGTAGGTAGAGAGAGTTAAGGTGCAAGTACTAGAGAGAGGTAGGCAGAGAGAGGGAGAGGTATGGTGGGAGAGGTAGATAGAGAGGTCGTGTGTGAGAAAGAGAGATAGGAGGGGAGGGAGAGGAGAGAGGGAGAGAGTGAGGGATATGTAGGGTGGGAGGGATAAAGGGAGGGAGAGAGAGGGAAGGAGGGAGTGAGTGATAAAGGGGGTAGGTGAAAAGAGAGAAAGGGAGAAAGAGGTACAAAGGGAGGGAGATGAATGTTAGGAGGGATGGTGAGAGAGGAGAGATAGAGAGAAGTATAGAGATATGGGTGTAGGGATAGGTCTAGCAAGGTAGCATGGGAGGGATAAAGGGAAAGAGAGGAAATGAGGGAAAAATGGAGAGGTAGGTAGAGATATGTAAGGTGGATGGAATATAGGGAGAGATAGGTAGAGAGAGTGAGGGGAGATAGGGAGAAGTAGAGAGGAAATTGGAGAGAGAAGTAGAGAGAGGGGCAAAGTTGGAAAAGAGGGAGAGATAGGTTGAAAGATATGTGGGGTGGGACAGATTGATAAAATTTCACTTAGAGAGCAAGAGGGTGAGTGGAGATAGAGTGAAGGAGGTGATGGAACTTGTAAATTTTTTATGTTCCATCTCAAATCTTGTCATATTCTAAATAATGGGTTGATATTTGAGTCCTTCTTATCATCACTGTTGTAGGGTTCTATAAGTTTTTGAATCCTCCCTTATAATATCTTCAAGGTTCTTTGTCTAAGACAGGGTTCCATTTTGTTGTTGACTCCTGGTTTCCCATTTTTAGACACATTTAAACATCTTATGTTGTTTACTATCATAAGGTAACCAGTCCCTCATGCCTAAGTCCGAGTTCATTTTATTTAATAAGGTTAAATATGGGGCATTTTGGCCTTTACATCTTTTGCATTTGATGAATTAGAATTTTTTGAGTCCTTCTCATGTCATCCTAGAGGGTCCCCTTCATTAGAACAACTTGTGAACACATGCTTGAAATTTTTCACTTAATTTTCGTTAGCCATCTCTTTTTATCATGTATCGTGAATTGCTTTTGGAGTATATATTTTGTAACAACAATAGGCAATGAGTGGTATTTATTTTTTTTCTCATCATGGAAAGCTTTTGGAGCTCTTGATCTCAATGAGCGATGAACGATTCTCCTTTGTTTCTCCTTTTATCACTTATTTCTAATGGATTTTGAGCTTCAAATTTTGTAATAGCGATAAGAAATGGCACTAGATCTTATGTTCTTCTCTATATCGCTCATCACTAATGGTTTTGAAAAGGTAAATTTCAGATAGTGATGACCAATATGATGGATCTCCCAGGCTTCACGTATCATGGATTTGTTTTAAATGATAATTTTTACATTATCGATACACAATGCGAATACTCAATGTCACGGCCTAAGGATTAGTGATGAGAAATGGCCTGATGCTTCAATATTGCTCAACGCAGATTCATGCCAATCCTTTAAGTTCCAAAAGAGTGATTAGTGATGGAATGCTTTGTTCAATTTTCTTTTGGTAATTTGAATAGATCATATGTTCAATGTATTTTGTATTATTGATTCTCATGTAGGTCTACATGTAATAATCTAGGTGCTTTGTTGTATCTCTCATTGCTAATAAGATCCAAAGTGTGAAGATACAAAAGAGTGATGTGCAATGGGAGGATAAACGTGATCAAGGATGGGCAATTAATCCAAGGGCTAAGGTTTCATCGTGTGTATTCTTGCATCATTGATGGAACTAATGAAGGTTGAGATGCATCAACAATGAGTAACAACTACTACTAGAAAAGAGAAATATGGTAGGATCTTGATGACATTGCATAAAGAAAAAAATAAAGTAGCGAGATGAATGGAAAACCGTTCATATGGATAATCCAATGAACTGAACTTCATCACGATAATACTCTCATTGCTGATTGCACTCTAGAATTTAGGGAAGGTCTAAGATGAGTGATGAAGTGTGTAAGGAACTGTTCTCTTCAAGGTGCCAATTTTATGCACTTCGTCGATATTAATGGGGAGCATTGATTGAGTTGGCAATGCATGGTAATTTTTAGGTCATGTATGATTAATAAAGATTAAGGAAAAATGTTGCATCATTTGAGGTGGCACCATTTCTTTCTAGGAACACATTGCTAAAGGTTGAAAAATGGTGCTCATGATCACCATAGATGAATTTTTAAATCCTCTAAGATCAATGGCTCAAATTCAAAGTTGAGCTACTAAGTTATGAACTGACTCGTGTGAGGATCTCTTGAATCATTAATTCTACATGCTCCAAATTATCTATTTAATACAGATTGCTCGTTGTTCATTTTAACCATCTTTCAATTATGCAATGAATATGAGGTGTGGATTAGTGAAGAGGTGTGAAAGTTCTAATTCACCTTGAGTTTTCTAGCTTCGATTCAAAATCTTTTGAGTTATCAATTTCTACACATTTAAGACTAGCTAGTTTTCATCTTTTGTTATGAGAGATGGGAAATATTTGTATGTCAATTCAGCCTACTAGGAGGTCTAGCTATCTTAATGTGTTTGATTTCTATGAGGATATTTCTATAACTGAGTAAGGGGGCTAGGAATCCTCTAAGGTTTCAAAGGGTAAGAGGAGGGCTCAAGTTCATAAAAACAAATAAATTTTCCAGAGTACTTACCACTTAAGAAATAGGACCATTCCCAAAGAATTGGTCAAATTTAAGGGCTAGGAATAGGCTAAGCCTATGAAGAAGGACAAGAGAAAGGAAAAAATTCATAGGTCTTGTATGGAGAAGTATAATTCTCCCATTGTTCTCTCTGATACTCCTTCGAATACTGAAGGTTACGCTGACTTGGGGTATGGCCAGTATCTTCTCTCTCTAATGCCATATGAGAGCTTTGATGATGATGTAGTGATGGTTCCTCCAATCTCATCATGAACAAGGAGTGGTCGAGCATCTTCCGATGCTGAGGACTCAGAATAGGGTCTTCTCCTTGTTTTGTTTTTTTCGATGATACCATGGTCTTTGCATGCAAGACATTCTTATCACTATGTCCTTGGTTTTGGTATTTTACTCTTCCATGCTAATGTGGAAGTCCTCTAGCCAATAGGATACAAAATATTTTTTTTTAACGTGGACTTGGAAAAAATAAAAATATGATACCTTATGCATGTGTTGTTAGAAACCAAGATCAAACATGCAAACCAAAAGACCTTCCATAGAAGAGAAAAACAATTAAAAACAAGAGCTTTGCATGAAGATGCACAAATTGATATATTCAAAATTAAGAAATTACATGAGATGATTTTCTTTATAAAAGAAATTTATGAAACCCTAATGTTGACCTAAAAAGGAAACCCTAGTGTGCACACTTATTAATATGCCTAATTTTAGCTTAAGTAACTAAAAGAATAAATGAATTAATTAACCAATATGATATAATTAATTAAGTGTAATAACTTATTACTCTAGCACCCCCCATTAAGATGAACTTAGGAAGTAGCTAAAACACTAGAAAAAAGATGCATGAAAGAAAATATGGGTCCCGACAACTAGGCCTGATCAACTACCCATTTACAAATGTAAGAATGAGGTAGAGAAGAAAAACCCAGTGGGACAAAACCCCCCTACAATGAGATGACATGTTGTAAAGAAGCACTAGAAGAACAATGTGGAGTAACACTGGAACCAAAATCTAGAAAGCAAGGAAAGATACTTATGTTTACAAGAAACCATATCAAAATCATAATAATGCAATAGCAGGCTCAATGCCACAGAACACTCGAAAACTCCAAATGGGAATAACCCTGGAATCTATGAAGCAATAGTAGATTATTGAATGATTTGATACTGAAATGAATTGCAAAGATTCAAGTTGCACCCTCCCAACTGCCAAAATATCCAAGTAATCTCCAAAAAATCCATTTGGCCAAATTTGGAATAATGATAAACTTGGGACAAATACAAAAAATATTGCATGGACAACAACATAGAGCTCCTCAATACCTTTTGAATGCCACAAAGATAGCGAAAATCAAAGATTGTGGAAAAACATTATAAGCTCAGAAGTGATAAATGAACATCTAACTTCAAATAGAAATAAATTCAGCTAAACATAAAAATAATGAAAAATAAACTATACCATAGGATAGTGCTCAGAACTAGCTTTCCAGTGATATCTTGTTTTCCTGATTTTGATACCGTATGCCCAAGTTATGCCAAAAAAGAAAAAACCTGCTCCTTTAGGGAAAAATGGGGTTAGGAAGTGGCAAAGAGAGGCCCTACAACTGATGATGTTATCCTAACGTCAACACTTCATGGGAAAAAATTGACATCTAGAGGCCATCACCAAAAAAAATGCCTCCCTGCATAAAAATATTTGGCGGACCCCGTGGTTTCCGATATGACCAAGGTAGGGTGATGGGAGGTAGTTGGGGGTTGGGCGCATAGCGCCTGGTCCCCCATATGACCGGTGCCTGGCTGCAAAGGCCCACAGGGGGCTGAAGTCAGGCTTGGCAGCACTGGAAGGTAGAGCCACTGATGTTAATGACAGGCTGGTGGCTGCCCGGTGGCCGCTTGACGAGGGTGACCAAATGCACTGGCGACGCAAAAACCAATGCACGATTTGATTTCTTTTTTCATTTTTTTTGAAAATTGTGCCTTGGGGAAGCTATATGGCCTCCCTGGCAAATTTTTTTGCCTTCTGGATCAAGTGCTCAAAAATTGACCAAAAGACAAACGTTCTTAGGTTTTTTGGCCACTGCGAACATGATGGTGACCTCTATTCATGCTCAAAATGCTCTAAAAAATAGGCTACCTCCAGAGCTTGCAAAAAATCACCGAGCTTGAAACCCTAACAGATTTGTTCAACGATGACCAAAAAAAAAAAGTCAATCCTGACTTTTTCTAGCACTCTAAATCCAATGGTGAAGCCCGATCTGATCCAAAACACCGCATAGATAATAGGCTCAAGGCATGAAATCCTTGAGGAACCCCGAACGAACTCTGCAATGATTTTCTCCAAAATATGAGGGGTTGCATACCAAGGCTCTGATACCATGTTAGAAACCAAGATCAGACATGCAAATCAAAATACCTTCCACATAAGAGAAAAACAATAAAAATCAAGAGCTTTGCATGAAGATGTGCAAATTGATATATTCAAAATTAAAAATTACATGAGATGATTTTCTTTATAAAAACAATGTATGCAACCCTAATGTTAAACTAAAAAGGAAACCCTAGTGTGCACACTTAATAATTAATCAATTATTAATGTGCCTAAGTTTAGCTTAAGTAACTAAAGGAATACGTGACTTAATTAATTAAATAGTATTATATAATTAATTAAGTGTAATAACTTATTACTCTAACATGTGTTATATCTTTTTTTTCCCGTATTCTCAAATGATTGCATAAAAAACCACCTGTGGATTTTTTTGAGAATTGGTTGAAATTGGTTTTTGAAATGAAATTGTAACTTAGTCGGATGCTTGTTGCTCCCTTGTTTTTAAAGGGGATTTCATGGTTGAGGAAAAGGGGTTCAAAAAAAAAATTCAGTCAAAAGGGTCTAGGTGAAATCTATGCTCAGAGATCAGAAGGATTTAAATAGATAAACTAGTGAATATATTAGAAGCCAATCAAAGTCATGAGTCATATTGTATGATGATTTCAAAATAGTTTTATAAAGAAGTATCAATAATGAAAGAAAATATTAGTTCTATAATATTTGCTCTCATTTTTGTTTCTCCTATGAATCATGAATGACATTAATAATTATATTTTCATTTGTCTTATGTCATTTGCACTGAATGAATGGGTTTATTTGTGCTTCAATTCAAGGAGTTGATTAAATGCTAAAGTAAGGTCATTAGTTTGTGGGAAAAGGATGTGGGATATGGTAAGGAAGAAATATTTTAGAACACAGTGAGTTATTTACCACAAAGTGGAATACTAATAGTCCCTCAATTAATAATATTGAAGTATAATTGTATTACTAATTGACTGCAAGAACAAATCCATTTTCCCTTAGATAGGGCATTGATTTCTTGTAGTTTATCTTATGGGTGAATGAGCTAGTGATAAACCTGGCTAAAGATTTGGAATAGGAAAGAATTTATAATTTTCTTTAAATCACAGTGTATCAACCTTTAGTATTAATGTATTCCCTGCAATAAGTATGATTTTATAAGGGGCATGCCTAGCCTTTCATGAGATTGTTTTATTTTCACTTCCTAAGGAATGCATCTATGATTGGAAATGCTCTTGATCAAGTAGGGATATTATGATCAATAGTAGGATTACCCTCCTCGGTCTCACAAAGCCCAAAGAGAAGAAGTGGGGTTCTAAGTACTTCACTTGAGTGTTGGCCAATCCTCAACCTTGCTAAAAATTGAGTCCTGGAAGATTCATAGGTAAGGGATGAGATTAAGTTCGGTTCTTGAAAAATAAACAATAGAAATGGTGAATCCTTTTAGGACAACTTTGAAATTTGGTTGCAGGTTGCCTTGTCAAAGAGTCATTAAAATATTATTTGTAACTAGAGGTTGAAAATTCTTCAGTTTGTTTTTCCCATCTGAGTCACCAACAAAAATGATGGATCTACTGGGGAGTATTCAGAGGTATCTGCAGTAGATCATTTTTCCTTGATAGAGTCATAAAGGATCTTAATACGTAAGTTCCCACTAAAAGTGGGTGGTGACTCCAAAGAGCTATGTACCAGTGAAATTTTTTTGAGGAAGAAGAAGCTTAAAGAAAATAAATTGGTGAAAGAAACTTCATATGGTTGAATTTTAGTCATTTACAAAGGAAATGGTGACTCTATACAAAGAACCTAAACAAGTTTAGTATATCTAAAAATATGTCTAGGTATTTTCCCTTGTTTCAACTTGAAAGAAGAAATAATTATGTATAAAAGCCATTTTAGAGATATAGAAGAAATACTTTATTCCTAATTAAGTGAGTTAAATCACTAAGGAAGGGGATAGTGATGGTCATTTTGCATGCATCTAAGTTGAAATTTTTAATATCTAACTGGAATGGAATAAGTATGCTTGTTTTTGTAATCTACCTTTTAAAGGTGTTATGGCATAGGGTACATTTGAGTTGGGTATATTTAAAATCAAGAAGGGTTAGTTTCTCATTTACCATAAAGTCAGTATTTGAATATGAATAAAGATTCAAGAGAAATGTACCATACCCTTGTATTTTCTAGTAAAACATCAAGTACAGGAATGTCGGGCATGTAATTCCCAAAATACCCTCAAAGGAAGTTCACTATTGAGAGATATAAGGCTTTAAGTTTTGAAGTATTAGGGGTTTTCCTAACAAGATTCCTAATGATATCAAGAAACATTTACCAAAATTTACAAGGAAAAATTATGAGTCAACTTCCAAAAATTTAAATGAATCCATAGATCTAATGGGTGACTTTGAAATAAATGATGATATTGTCACGAAGTTGTTCACTCAGTCATGAAAAGAGGATGCCCGAGACTGGTATTCATATTTACCTAACTGCTCTATAGTTTCATGGGATTCTTTTATGATAAAATTTATTAAAAATTTGTGAAAGGATTAGTCCAAATAAGATAAGAAGAATATTTAGGGAAATCCAACACGATGAAGAAGAGTTATTTCCTTATTTTAATCTCATATTCATGAAATCAGTAAACAATATCCTTGAGTATTTGAGACCTAGTGATGAAGAATTTTTAATTACATATCTAGGTGCTTTTGAAAATAATATGAGTTATTTAATAAGGGATAAGGAACCTACAACATTGCATCAAGCATATTATATTGCTATGGACATTGAAAATAATATAAAATACTCAATGATTAAGGGATACATAGCTGCAAGTGTTTGTTCTCTGGATACACATCAAAAGGATGATAACTATGAAGACATTTGTAATGTGTCATTTTTTTTCTTCTCGCAACATATTGATCTTGAGAAAATTTAGGATAGTTCTCAACAATTTTTAGATAATAATGATTAGGAATTGTTAATTCTAAGATTGTCTAGCATGAAGAGGTATAGAGAGGAACCACCATATGAGTTACTAGCAAGGTTTTTGGATTCCTTATTAGAAATATCTAAAGTGTTATGACCCGAGGATTAGATTTGAATTGATTTATTCTATGACACCTATGAGCCAGGGCCCAATACTCTACCTAAGGAATTGAAGCCTCAATATTTTGATCAAATAATTGACTAGATCAAACTTGTTGAGGAAGCAAAGAATGACTATGAACAAACAATGAGGTTTAAGAATAATAAGAATGCTAACCTTGGTAAGAAAGATCAAGAGTTTACTCAACGAATGAATAAGGATGTGTATGAAGGTTAATGTATACATAATAGTAAGAATAGTGATGTTATCATACTTGAAAATACTGTTGATTTATTTTATGATAACCAGGGTAATGAAGGTGAAAATTTTAATTAATCTCATAAGGAATATAAGCCTCTATGTAAGTAAAACATGAAGGCACCTTTATTACTCAAGGAATTTGATTGTTCTATTACTCATGAAATTTTCCCTTTACCAGTAAATAAACATATTACATGTGATGGACTCTTGCAAAGTACTCTAATTACTTTAGAATGAGAACATCTTGATGATCTGATTAAGGTTAAATTTGATGAAAGGAATGTCTATATTTAGACTTTAGAGCCTGATTTTAATTAGGGGATTGATACTGATAGTCACGAGGATTGGATTTTGAATCTATACATGAAGAAGAAGTAGGATATGTAGATCTTGTAACAAAGATAGATATATTTTTTTTGACCAAAGTGTTGTTGATGAAGGAAATAAAAAGGTGTACTTAGAAGAACATAAGGTATGTCATC
The DNA here is from genome assembly GCA_007115665.2 of Sequoiadendron giganteum. NCBI lineage: Eukaryota > Viridiplantae > Streptophyta > Pinopsida > Cupressales > Cupressaceae > Sequoiadendron > Sequoiadendron giganteum. The sequence goes on from CM021105.1 coordinate 469,015,902, forward strand.
ATGGATCAATAGATTTAACATTTGAAAATACAAGTGAAAACCCTACTTCGAGCATATCAATTTTGAGTTAATTGATCCATCTTTTGAAATATTTTGTTTCTTGTTGAAAGATGATGGCTAGAAGGAAAAATCAAATTATGGTAATGATCCTAAAATATAAAGTATTTATGATGTCTGCAATGATATAAATGATGCATTTTATAAGAGGGATTTTGTCTTGAGTGAAAATGAATGTGCCCTAGATTATGAGGAATTAATTTTTCACAAAAATGAAGCATGGGACAGTATAATTGATTTATGTTGTTTATTGCACAAAATGTGTGTGATGTTTTTCCTAGTGAATTTGACATCAGTCAAATTCACTATGAATGTTTCATTTTCCCAAACCAATAAAATGAGAATTTGGTGAAATATAATGATAATTTGAGTCGGGTGGAGTACTACACTAACCTTATATTCTAGTTAACACTTGATTACAACACATAGAGGGACATGAGTGACAAAGAGATAATTGCAACATCGGCCACATGTCTGTAGTGCTTGAATGCAGTAATTGCAACATGATCAGTTAGTGGAATCTTCATGATAATGTTTCTAGTTTGGGCATGGTGCAAAATGGTGGAAAATAGGGTTTTTGATAGAGGTAGGCACTAGTTCTAGTAATAGTTTGGCCCTATAACTTATGAAAATACTATACAATTGTTGTTTGATTTGGTTTTCATTCTTTTTCTTTGTCCTTGGTTTTGTTCTCTATTCTCAGTCTGCTTCACCTAATATTCTAGATTATTTCTTTGTTCTTAAGAAATAAGCGTCCCCAACTAGAGCCATTGATGGAAACTATAAATTTTTTATGTTCAATCTCAAATCTTGTCACATTATAAATATTGTTTTGATATCTGAGTCCTACTTGTCATCACTATTGTAGGGTTTTGTAATATTTTGAATCCTCCCTTATAATATCTTCAAGGTTCTTTGTCTAAGCTAGTGTTCTATTTCATTTTTGACTCCATATTGCTGATTTTCATTCACATTTAAACATTTTATGTTGTTCTCTGTCATAGGGTAATTGATCCTACATGCATAGGTCTGAGTTCATTTTATTTTATAAGGTTAAATATGGGTCCTTTTGGCCTTTACATCCTTTTCATTTCATGAATTTGAAGCTTTTGATTCCTTCTCTCATGTCACCCTAGAGGGTCCCCTTCACTAGAACAACTTGTGAGCACGTGCTTGAATTTTTTCACTTAAGTTTCATTGGCCATCTCTTTTTATCATGTATCATGAATTGCTCCTAGAGTGTATGTTTTGTAATAGAAATAGATGGTACGCGGTATTTTTTTTTTTCACTCATCGCGGACAACTTTTGGAGCTCTTGATCTCAGTGAGTGATGAGTGATTCTCCCCTATTTCTCCTTTTATCTCTTATCTCTAATGGATATTTAGCTTCAAATTTTATAATAGCGATAAGAGATGGCCTTAGATCTTATGTTCTTCACTATATTGCTCATTGCAAATGGTTTTTAGAAGGTTAATTTCAAATAGTGATGTTTGATATGATTTATCTCTTGAGATTCGCTTATCAAGGATTGGTTTTAAATGATAAGTTTTACATTAGAGATACACAATTTCATCATGGGGATCACTCATCACTAATTGGTTGCAAAATGTATGAGGAGGATTAGCAATGAGTGATGGCATAGTTCTTCAATATCGCTCATCGTAGATTCATTCCAAGGGTTTATGTTCCAAAAGAGTGATGAGCAATGGAATTCTTTTTTCAAGTTTCTTTTGCTAATTTGAATAGATCCTATGTGTGATGTATTTTGCATTTTTTATGCTCATACAAGTGTATGTGTCATAATATAGATACTTTTCTATATCTCCGATCGCTAATAGGATCCAAAGTGTGAAGATACAAAAGAGCATTGTGCAATGAGAGGATGAACGTGCTCAAGTATGGGCCATTGATCCAAGAGCTAAGGTTTCATTGCATGGATGCTTGCATTGCTAAGGGAACTGATGAAGGTCAAGATGCATTGGCAATGAGTAATGGATACTGATAGAAAAAAATGTGGCAGAATCTTGAAGACATCACATAAAGAAAAAAAAAAGTAGCGAGATGAATGGAAAACCATTAATATGGATAATCCAATGGATTGAACTTCATCGTGATAATACTCTCATCACTGATTGCACTCTAGAATTTAGGGTAGGTAGGTCTGAGATGAGCAATGAAGTGTGTAAGGAACTACTCTCTTCAAGGCACCAATTTTTTGTACTTCATCGATATTAATGAGGAGCACGAATTGAGTTGGTGATGCATGGTAATTATTAGGCCGCATATGATTCATCAAGATTAAGGAAACATGTGGCATCATTTGAGGTAGAATCACATATTTCTAGGAATAAGTTGAAAAAGGCCAAAAATGATGCGCATTATCACCATGGATGAAGTTTTAAATCCTCTAAGATCAACGGCCCAGATACAAAGTTGAGTTGCTAAGTTATCAACTTGCTCACGCGAGGAGATCTTGAATCATTAATTTTGCATGGTCCAAATTGTCTATTTAATGAGGATTTCTTGTTGTTAGTTCTTACCATCTTTCAAGTCTATAGTGACTATGAGGTGTGGGTTAGTGAAGAGGTGTGAAAGTGCCAAATAACCCTAAGTTTTCTAGCTTTGATTCAAAAGATTATGAGCTATCAATTTTTGCTCATTTAAGACTAGCTAGTTTTCATCTTTTGTTCTAAGAGATGGGAAAGATCGGTATGCCAATTCAGCCTATTAGGATATCTATCTATCTTAATGTGTTTGAGTGCTATGAGGATATTTTTTTAACTAAGAAGGGGGGCTAGATAGCCTCTGAGGTTTGAAAGGGTAAGAGGAGGGCTCAAGGTCATAAGAAGAAATAAATTTTCCAGAGTACTTACCATTTAAGAAATATGACCATTCTCGAAGAATTAGTTAAATTTGAGGGCAAGGAACAAGCTAAGCCTATGAAGATGGCCAAGAGAAAGGTCGAGGGTCATAGAGCCTTTATAGGGAAGTATAATTCTCCCATTGTTCTCTTTAATACTCCTTTAGATGTAGAAGGTGACACTGACTTGAGATACGACCAATATCTTCTCTCTTTGGTGCCATAGGAGAGCTCTAATGATGATGTAGTGATGGTGCCTCCAATCTAATCATGAACAAGGAGTTTTCAAGATTTTTTTGATGTTGATAACTCAGAATAGGGTCTCCTCCTTTTTTTTGTTTTCAATGATACCATGGTCTTTGCATGGGAGACGTTCTTATCACTATGTCCTTGGTTTTGGTATTTTACTCTTCCATGTTGATGTGGAAGTCCTCTAGCCAATGTGATATAGAATATTTTTTTTCAATGTGGATGTGGAAGCAACAATAAACGATACCCTATGCATGTGTTTTCCCTTTGGTTTTCCCCTATTCTCAAATAATTGCATAAAAACCAACTAGGGATTTTTTTGAGAATTGGTTGAAAGTAGGTATTGAAATGAAATGAAATGAAATGAAATGAAATGAAATTGTAACTCAACAGGATTATTGTTGCTCCCTTGTTTATAAAGTGGATTTCATGGTTGAGGAAAAGGGGATCTGGAAAAAAAATGAGTCAACGAGGTCTAGGTGAAATCTATGCTCAAAGAGGAGAAGAATTTAAATAGATAAACTAATGAATACATAAAAAGCCAGTTGAGGTCATGAGTCATATTGTATGATGATTTCAAAATAGTTTTACAAAGAATTATCAGTAATGAAATAAAATATTTGTTCTATAATATGTGCTCTCCTATGTGTTTTTCCTATCAATCATGAATGAAATTATTAATCGTATTTTCATTTGTCTTCTATCATTTTTATTGAATGAATGGGTTTATTTGTGCTTCAATTCAAGGAGTTGATTAAATGCTAAAATAAGTCCATTAGTTTGTGGGTAAATGGATGTGGGATATGGTAAGGAATAATTTTTTTAGAACAAAGTGAGTTATTTTCCACAAAGTGGCATACTAATAGTCCCTTGATTATTAATATTGAAGTATAGTTATATTACTAATTGACTGCAAGAATGACTCCATTTTCCCTCAGATAGAGCACTAATTTCTTGTAGTTTATCTTGTGGGTGAATGAGCTAGTGATGAACCTAGCCAGAGATTTAGAATATGAATGCATTCATAATATTCTTTAAATTGTAATGTATCAACCATTTATTATTAATGTTTCCTTGAAATAAGTACAATTTTGTAAGGGGCCTTTGTATCCTTTAATGAGATTGTTTTATTTTCACTTCCTAAGGAATTCATTTGTGATTCGAAATGCTCTTGATCAAGTGGAGATATTATGAGCATGAGTAGGATTATCCTCTTGGGTCTCACAGAGCCCGAATAGAAGAAGTGGGATTCTAAGTAATTCAATTAAGTGTTGTATAATTCTCAACCTTTCTAACAATTGAGTCCTATAAGATTCATAGGTAAGGGATGAGATTAAGTTTGGTTCTTAAAAAATAGCCAATAGGAGGGAGGGAAAGAGAGAGAGGGTAGGAGGGAGGGAGGGGTTGGTAGAGAGAGGTAAGGTGCAAGGAATAAAGAGAGAGGTCGGTAAAGAGATAAAGAGGTAGGGTGGGAGAGGTACAAAGAGTGAGATCTAGTGTGTGTGTGTGTGTGTGTGAGAGGGTGGAGGGTGGAGGGAGAGGTAGATAGAGAGGGATAGGTAGAGAGAGGGAGAGGGAGAGGGAGGGAATGAGGATGAAGAGAGGGATAAGTTGAGAGAGTGGTATGATTGGAGGGATGGATGAAGAGAGGATATAGATAAGTAGAGAGAGTTGAAGCTATCAAGGGGATAAAAAGAGAATTAGAGGGGGAAGGGTCTAAGAGAGAAAAAGAGAGATGGCTAAGGTGAGGAAAGGAGAGGTAGGGTGAGATGAATTGAGAGAATTATAGGTAAAGAGGAAGAGAGTGAGTGGAGATAGACAAAAGTATACAAGGAAGGTGAGAGAGAGATGTATACACTAATCTTAGCTCCTTGTAGTTTTATTATAATATATTATATTATTAAATATATAATATAGCATATAATATTTATATTAAATATAATGCACATTATACTAATAATAATATTTTTTGGTATATATTAATTTTTCATAATATATAGTAATTTATCATATATTATATTATATATTAATATTTTAAGTTGACTACTTATATTATATAATAGTAAATATTACAACATAATTTGGTTGTAGTTGAACTATGATTTGGAAAAAGATATCCACCCTAACTAGATACAAAATATAACACTACCTAAATATGTTGTAGAAATAAAATGTCAACTTGTCAAATGACCAAAACAACTAAATTTTTCTATATTATATGAAAAACTATTAAGAAATTTGTTTATAATTTTCACACCTTTCCTATTGAGAAGCTTCCTTCATTCCCTCCCTTTTGCATAGTATGATTCATTGGAAAAGTGTTTTTTGAGTTTATTGTTATATTCATATCTAGGAGGATTGGCTATTGAATGAACCTAGCTAGTTGAAAATATTGAACCATTGGTGTTTCTCGTGACTCTTCTATATTACTATTAATATTATAACATGTTATACCTCATAATGAAGACACATGCAAGAACTTGTTGCAGCCAAAGGTATACATGGCTAGGATTTGATGATATGCTACTCGACCAACATGGTCAAGGAAACCATGAGGATCCCTCTAAAAGTATTTGAGGCCCCATAAAGCTCATCGCACAAGTATCCTAGCAAAGAAAATCTCATAATGTGCCTTCATGTGTCAAGCAAATGGCATCATGTAACACAAAATCATCACTATCACCATGTCGGAACATTAGTGAGGTGTGGCATTGTATTGCATCATATCAAAATACATGCAAATACAATATATCAAAGCATCATCACCAACACTATGTCGAAACATCAGTGAGGTGTGGCATCGTATCTATCACATCATGTCAGAGCATGTGCAAATACACTAAATATATAATGCAATACGATAATATCACTATAGGGCTACTGAGATTCACCTCTCATATGGATGAGGTTTACTCGCTAATTCCAGATCAACATCCCTATGGACAGCTAGGCATATACTAACATACCTATGTTGTTATACTCAAATTTGTGGGGATTAGCTTAACACATACAGATCAAGTATCCCGATCCATCATAAGGGAAAGTAGTGGGTACAATTCCTTGGGATTGGTTGAGTTGAGATGCTTTGTGTCACATATGTGTATGTTGCACACTCCACCCAAGGAACTTGTGGCTGCTACTATCCCTTCATGGATTGAGGGTATAGATAACCAAAAGAAAAAGAGCTACTTTTTTTTACTCTTATATATAAGTTTCAAACACACATGAGTTGGACCTTAATTAGGTAAAAAACATACAAACACACACAAAGGTATGGTAAATTCCACACCAAAGTGAAATTTTTTACCACAAGGATGGGTACCTAGTATCACCATCACATGCACACATAAAGCAAGTATGGGTTATTCAAAACACTCAAAAAAAGACACAATTACTAGTTCCTTACATTTACAAGGAGATACAACCATATACATAATCCCATAGGAACATCAAATTTCCATAACCCATAAGATACACATCATAACTTTCCATCATAACCTTTTATCAAATTTCCTTTCACACAACTCTTTTCCACAGAGTAAATCATGCTAGAGTAAATGCCATGAACACGTGATCACCTTAAAATTCCACTAAAAATTTCACAGGGAAAACATAGTGGACTCAAATTTACTCAAAGTACCCAATGTATGAACCTATGGCTCTAATACCATGTTTAATTCCTCACCACACAACCCTAGAGGAAGTTTCTTCATAGTGAGGAACTGTACAATTTATTTATTCAAGTGCATTATTAACAAGGAAGATGCACAACACATTCACAACAACCTCTAAGGTACGCAACAAGATTACATAAAAAATCATAACATACACATTACTCACATATAGAGAATTTATTAACTACTCAACATGAAATAAGTTACATTCACTAAAGCATTAAACTACAACACATATGATAAAATATAACAAGTTCCAAATTACATTAACTTACAAGTAAGATTGCAATAATATTTCACATCACATTAACTCTAACAAATCAGATTACATCTCTCATTCCCCGTATGAGGCAATACATAAAAATGTGATTACATATACAATTATCCACCTTGAATACAAATGAGGGGTAATAAATACATGAGATGAACTGAAATAAATACAAAAAATAAAATAAATACTAGATACCATGATCTCTTCAACTGGAAGTCTTGTCATCATGAACTACAAATCAAGAGGGACCCAACGACGTAGGACATACATTCCTCCCCACCAATCATGCTAGGAGACAGTAACAAGTATAAATGGCCTACCTACTACCTCTAGATAGAGGTTGATTCACATTGACTCAACCAAACATATGAACCATACAAACACAAGCTCACATTGCTTCCAGTCTGTTGGTGTTTAAAAAAAAACAACCTAGCTAGGATTTGCAATTCTCTAAGAGGTAGCCAACCTCTATATTAAAGAACAACAAAGGCTAGTGGCCAACTAATGAGATTTAGTTATCGACTAACCTCTCCTACACTTTTGGCTCTGTAGGACCAAGGTGGGTAAACCTAAATTTGTTCATAAAAAATCCCTATAACTGATAAGAACACTTTCTATATATAGATTACAATCCCTACACACTCAAGGGAATAGTCATTATTCTTGATATTGGCAGACCAAAGAAAAATTACATGAACCAAAGAGAAAAGGAATTGACCAACTAAATGCAATAATTAGTTCCCATAGGAAGACAAGGTTTAATATGTGGTTATGTTCAACATTTGGATCACCATGCTTAGAACTTCAGCCTCAAACCAAAGAGAAAGGTTGCAAACATTATACAGTGCCTCATCAATTGGGTGACGAATTCATACGAAGTCTAATTCTGATATTGTGAACTTATCCCCATATAGCATTACTACTATGAGATGTTTCAATATATTAAAATAGTGCTTCTTAGCAAATCCTGAGTATATACAACGATGAACATGTAATTTAGCTTTTCAAGCATTTGATTAACTCATTAAGTTAAAGCAAGAAAACAAATTACACTTTCAATTAATCATTGAAAATGAAGAGAGAAACCCTTGATAAATCCATTCATAATCCATGGCACACACAAAGGAGAGAAAACCATCTTAATTTTGTAGATTTTGTTCGATATCAGTAATAAAAAAGAATAGAATACAAACTTTATACAAATCCCTACCCAGGGTGATTTCTTGAATAATGTTCACAAAATTTCAACATTAAAGTTAACTGTACAGACTCTAAATTTTTGGACCCAAAAATTTGACTCCGTAATGAGCCGTGAAATCTCCTTTATATAACAGGAGAGCAACAAGAATTAGACTACATTACTAGTATCAAAATTGAATTTCAACCCAAAGTGAAATTCAAATTCACATTCCTCATCATTCAATAGCATCGTGCATGATCAGAGGAATCAAAAATGGTCACATAGTAACCAGTCGGAGAACAAAATTTCATGCAAAGAATGTGCATGTCCATGTCCACATGATGAAACAGTAGGAAAAGAAACGTCCAAAAAACCCACCACTAGTGACCATCAAGAAAACACACAGCCCTGGTATAGACGACCACTTCGAGTTCAGGCCTGAGACAGTGATGAAACCACCTTTCCCCTACCAACCTTGTCATCACAACCCCTTACAACCAGACCCAGTGCCAATGCAGTTATAGGTTGAACTACCAAGACCTCTTCATTTACTCCCATTAGCTCTGTCAAGGTGGCCAAGTAACACCGATAGTCTAAATGAGTGCCAAATTTATTATCATCAGAATTAGATATGAGCACAAGGGACGAGCAACGCACTAGCTTCTTTCCAGTTCTCCTAGTAGTAGCCCCCAGTGCCATGGAATTCACTGGCTCCACCACAACTGGAGACCTTTAGGCTCCTAGCCTCACACTCTTGTGTTCAGCCGATTTGTCCATAGAGAAAAACAAAGCCTTAGAACACACCGGAGAAGAAACCTTCCTACACAAAAACAAAAATGCAATGCTAAACGCAAGTAACTTGGTCAGCAATTATAGAATGGCTTAGTGTGCAAGATATAATTTCTTGAAAGAAAATCAAGCACTTGAACAATTAGTGGCTAATACAACCATGAGTGTTTTCAATAGGATGGCACTGTTCGAACGCTGGAGAAAATCAGGAGGAGATCCCTTGCAAAATCCATGCCATTAATGAAACTAGAAACAACAAGGCAGTGTATGCCACACAAATGAATCGTACACCCTTCCCTGAAATCTGAACCACTAATGTAGAACACATCTGGCGAATCAGAGGGTTGAGATCAAGTCAATGAGTATTGACAATCCACTTCAGCACCTGGGAAGACATGTCCAATCAAAACCCATGAAGGCAGGATGCATGAACCAGCCAGTGGGGCCCACACAACTCCATTAACCCAAGAAGAAAGACCACATTTCACCCCCTCACAGACCTTGTAGTACATTTAGGAATATTTACTTTGATCATGCAAGGTGTGCGAGGGGTCATAATTAACCTCGTTATTAAATACCACTGCCAGTGAAGAGATGACCAAACATCACCGCCAAAACCTAAGAAAACCCCATACATCTGTTCATGCTAGATGGCAACATCTTGCAAACCTCGCACCACTTTGGTGATGCCAGCAAGAAAACCTACGAGGTCGGCGAGAAACAACCCATATCAAAACCTGCGATTGGACGGTTAGCCAAGCATCAGATTTAACACTCAGGTGGGACCGGCCAGTGAAACATCTGGTCGTATAAAAACTTAAGTCATCTCATCAGAAAGATCCGCAGGCTAGGTGAAAGTGGCGGGTAAAGACACGACCTGAGAGGGATAAAACCTTACTAAAATGACCAATTACCCTTGGTAGTAAGTCACTATTGAAACATAACAAGAGGGTTTTCAAAATTCGATAATTAAAAACACCATGGGTAAATTTGAAACCCCAAAAACCTAGCTCGCATCACTTAAAAAATTAAAAGTCCCATCAGTGGCTCCGACTAGGGATGTATGCCCCCTGTGGGCATAGCAACAATCCAAAATCTTTAGTTTCGCAGACCAGATTACTGAATTACACTAGCTCTTTAACAAGTATACTACCTTGTTCTGTCAATTGGACTTGTGTGTACAAACTTGGTGGCATAGGCCACCAAACAAGAGAAATCAAGGTCTACACCTATCAAAAACAATATTCTCTATTTTTGACAAAAAAATAGCTTGCGACATTCACTATTTGATGATTCTAAGCTCATGGGATGACCCATACCTTTGAGAATACTATGGTGACTACTCATACTTTTCCCTTGTACTGATTTAGTCACTGTTTTTCCCCACCATTTCAAAAGCAACATATGACCATGATAATACTTCACCTTATCATGCTCCTAGTCATATTTCATAGGATGTTGGCTTAGTTGTACCAGAAAATGGAAACTTTCATAACTTATCTGATTCGTAACATCATCCATTCTGGTATCATCAATTGCACATTGAACTAAAAGTTGTCATATATAACGGGGTGCATAGTATCCTTACTTCCATCACTTAACAAATATGACACATAGCTCTAGGAATTTCCCTCCTGGAATTTCCTACTCAAGTTTGGTTCCCCCCCCATGAAATCTATCAATTGGGAATATACCAGGGCATTACAGAAGCTAGCAGTATTGGCTACATCACTCTTTAGGGAATATACAAACACATTCATCTCCGACCAATCCATATGCATCCTTTCTTGTACCTCTTCATTTATTTCTATATGAAGACTCTCAGAGATAGATTTAAAAGCATCAATTTCACCTTGATCAGAAGAGGAAGAACAATACGTACTGGCTTCCTTATAATCAACACATCCTGCTAAATATGTTAATTTATAAGTGAATATTTCAACACAATCTGAAAACCTTTTACTGATCACATCAATTGTAGAAGGAAAAAACACATCCATCTCCACTTCACATAGATAATTAGGAAATACCCTAGTATCGATGTGTTCATTAATATAATGGCTACCTCCAATTGTACTCTTCTGACCACACACATCATTGTCCTTAGATTGCTCAATATTTATGTAGCTTCCCTGTTCCACTATTAATATACCTAGGGCACACTCCAGATACACTTCATCTAACAATTGTTCCTTCACTAGGAAACAAACATGGGGCTCTTCATTCCCACACGACTCTAGTGAAAATAAAAACTCAATTGCATTCATAGTACTACAATCATTACCCTTAAAATCACAATCACTAGCTTCCAATAGAATCTCACTGACATGAGCATCACAATCAGGATTAGGAAACACAATAGGTGTCTCATACAATCTATCATTTTACCCCTCATCTTCAATATTCTTGCAAAAAATTTGTAATGAACAAGCATTATCTTTATTTTGTGTAGATGCATTCCTGGCCGATTCTTCAATTTATATCCATTGAATCACTTGAGCCAAATTAGCAGGTTTCAATTCTTCTAGTAAAGAATTCAGGCCTGGTTCATATAGTTCACAAAGTAAATCAATGCATTCATAATCATTAGGTCTTTGATCTGTAGGAATTTGTACTAAGACTCCTAGAAATCTTAAGAAAAACTCATATGGTGATTCCTTATCTTGCCTTTTCATACCATACAGTTCTGATACAAAAGAAACTTGATCATTATCACTCAAATTGGACTAGGTTTCAACTTGGGCCTCATTATCATCAAACTGCATTGGTGAAGTTATAAAAGTCATAGCAAGAATTTAATCATCAATTTTTTGAATAGTTGGCTCTGACATTCTATTAGTACTGGTTAAGCCCAAGTAATCAGTACTTGCAGCCAGTTACCCCTTCATAATTGAATACTTTATATTATTTTCAATTTCCATAGGCAGTTGGTATGCTTGGTGCAGAGTAGTAGGTTGTTTATCCCTTAATAAAAAATTTATCCTCCTGTCAAAAGCACCAAGATACACAACTAGGCTTTCAGCCTCATTTGGTCTTATTTCTTTAGGAATTTCCTTCAAAGCTCTTGAAAACCTAAGATTAAAATATGGGACTAATTCCTCCTCTTGTATGTGAATTCCCATAAATCCTTTTCTCAATGTGTTGGGATTGATTCTTTCACCAAATTGTTCCATAAAAGCCATCACCAACTAATTCCATGAATTAACAGAAAAGGCAAGTAGATAAGAAAATGAATCCCTAGCATCACCTTTTAAGGATTGCACAAATAGCTTCATGAAAACATCCTCATGACTGATTTCATAATCACCCATTACATCTACAAAATGTTGTAAATGCCTAAGAGCCGATTCTGCAACTTACCCTGTATATTTAGGCAAATACTTCCTAATTTTCTTAGGAATTGAATTAGGGTAATTACTAATACCACTAAATATAAAAGGCATGTATCTTTGAGTTACAAAACACCCCAAAGAGCTTAATACATCTTGCTCTTTTTGCATATTTATGTCTGACCTTACACATGGGAGATTATTCAACATCATATAATTATCAGGCACATTACTTATTATCTCAACTAGGAGTTTATTAATGACTGACAATAGCATTCCTTGCTTTCCAAGATTTTATGTACATGTTTCATAAATCCTTTTACGTGTTGTACTACTAGAAATATGGTAAAAACTATCATTGTTCCCTTTTTTGATGCTCGACATCTAATTTGGAACCATTTTTATCCCTAATCACAAACACCCATTATTATTAAAAATTAGTGAACTATTTAGTGTTGATGAAATACCTGGTAGTTGTTTGCAGCATGTATCAATCTATTTTCCAGACTGTAGATCGCACAAATTTGGGACTATTCCTTCATTCATTCACTAGTTCTTCAAACAGAGTCACCACCTCATCAACAGAGGATAATATTTAAAAGAACCTTGACATTCTGTTCTCTAACTTCTGCCAGATTCTGGGTTTCACTACCCATTACAGAGTCGTACCATACCACCAGTAATATCTTTCACAATCATAATCCATAATCATCAAATTTTAACACTTATCTTCACTTCAAACAACAAGTTTTGGATAAGCACCTCCAACCCCTATGGTTCCTCTATCTTCCTTCTCTCTCTCTTCTTTTAAATTTCTTAGAAGTTATCCCCAATAAAATCATCCTTCAATGAATAACTCTAGAACTCCTGAATCATTTGCTTACAGGAAACCATAGACTACAAGATTGTCAAGATTATTCTGAACTGCCTCACTCCCATAGGGTTGAAAACATTCACTTTGAACATTCAAAACAACATATCATTTAATATGACTCTATAACCATTTGTAGCCGGTGATCAGAAAGTTTCCTGAATAGGAGAAATAATTCAAAACTTGGCGACCCCTGGTTACAAAAATAATTCAACACTTTAGTGACTCTGTACCAACACCATCTGCAACTAAAACTATTGACTTCTCCCTAGCAGAGTCGCCATTCTGTTGGTGTTTAAAAAAAAAAACCCAGCTAGGATTTGCAATTCTCTAAGAGGTAGCCAACCTCTATATTAAAGAACAACAAAGGCTAGTGGCCAACTAATGAGAGTCAGTTATGGACTGACCTCTCCTACACTTTTGGCTCTGTAGGACTAAGGTGGGGAAACCTAAATTTTTTCATCAAAATTCCCTATAACTGATAAGAACACTCTCTGTATACAGATTACAATCCCTACAAACTCAAGGGAATAGTCATTATTCTTGATATTGGTAGACCAAAGGATAATTGCATGCACCAAAGAGAAAAGGAATTGACCAACTAAATGCAAGAATTACTTCCCATAGGAAGACAAGGTTTAATATGTGGTTATGTTCAGCATTTGGATCACCATGCTTAGAACTCAGACCAAAGAGAAAGGTTGCAAACATTATACAGTGCCTCATCCATTGGGTGACAAATTCATACGAAGTCTAATTCTGATATTGTGAACTTATCCTCATATAGCATTACTACTATGAGATGTTTCAGTATATTAAAATACTGCTTCTTAATGAATCCTGAGTATATACAACCATGAACATGTAATTTAGCTTTTCAAGCATTTCATTAACTCTTTAAGTTAAAGCAAGAAAACAAATTACACTTTCAATTAATCATTGAAACTGAAGAGAGAAACCCTTGATAAATCCATTCATAATCCATGGCACACACATAGGAGAGAAAACCATCTTAATTTTGTAGATTTTTTTCGATATCAATAATAAAAAAGAATAGAATACTAACTTTATACAAATCCCTACCCAGGGTGATTTCTTGAAGACTCCAAAGTTTTGGACCCAAAATTATGACTCCGTAATGAGCCATGAAATCTCCTTTATATAACATGAGAGCAACAAGCATTAGGCTACATTACTAGTATCAAAATTGAATTTCAACCCAAAATGAAAATCAAATTCACATTCCTCATCATTCGATAGCATCGTGCATGATCAGAGGAATAAAAAATGGTTACATAGTAACCAGTCGAAGAGCAAAATTTCATGCAAAGCATGAACATGTGCACGTCCACATGATGAAACAACAGGAAAAGAAACATCCAACAAACCCACCACTGGTAACCATCAAGAAAACACACGGCCCCGGTACAGGCGACCACTTTGAGTCCGGGCCTGAGACAACGACGGAACCACCTTACCCCTACCAGCCTTATCAGCATAACCCCTAACAACCGGACATGGTGCCAATGCAATTACAGGTTCAACTACCAAGACCTCTTCATTTACTCCCATTAGCTCCATCAAGGTGGCCAAGTAACACTGATAGTCTAAATCGATGTCAATTTATTATCATTAGAATCATATATGAGCACAGGGGACGAGAAACGTACTAGCTTCTTTCCAGTACTCTTAGTAGTAGCGTCGAGCGCCATGGAAGTCGTTGGATCCACCACGATTGGCGAAATTTGCACTCCCAGCCTCACACTCCTACGTTCAATCAATTTGTCCATAGAGAGAAACAAAACCTTACAACACACCAGAGAAGAAACCTTCCTGCACAAAAACAAAAATGCAATGCTAAATGCAAGTAACTTGGTCATCATTTATAGAATGGCCAAGTGTGTAGGATATAATTGCTTGAAAGAAAATCAAGCACTTGAAAAATTAGTGGCTAATATAGCCATGAGTGTTTTCAAAATGATGGCACTGTTCACACGCTGGAGAAAATCAAGACATCCCCTGCAAAATCCACGCCATTAATGAAACTAGCGAAAACAAGGCAATGTATGCCACATAGATGAATCACACACCCCTCCCTGAAATCTGTGCCACTGATGCAGAACACATCTAGCAAATTAGAGGGCTGAGATCAAGTCAATGAGTATTGACAATCCACTTCAGCACCTGGGAAGACACGTCCAATCAAAACCCACAAAAATAGGAGGCATGAACCAGATAGTGGGGCCCACATAGCTCCATTAGCGCAAGAAGAAAGACCACATGTCACCCCCTTTCATACCTCACATTACCTTTAGGAATATTTACTCCGATCATGTGAGGTGTGCAAAGGGTCATAATTAACCTCGTTATTAAATACCACTGCTAGTGAAGAGACAACTAGACATCACCGCCAACACCTTGAAAAAACCCCATACATCCATTCATGCTAGATGGAAACATCTCGCAAACCTCGCACCACTTTGGTGAAACCAACAAGAAAACCTGTGAGGTCAGTGAGAAATGGCCCATATCAAAACCTGCGATCAGACGGTTAGCCAAGCATCAGATGCAACACTCAAGTGGGACCAGCCAATGAAACATCCAACGGTATAAAAAATTTTCCATCTCATCAAAAAGATCGGCAGGCCACGTGAAAGGGGCCAATTAAGACATGACCCAAGAGGGATAAAACCTTATTAAAATGACCGGTTACTCTCGATAGTAAGTCACTGGTGAAACATAACAAGAGGGTTTTCAAAATTTGATAATTAAAAACACCATGGGTAACTTTGAAACCCCAACTCGCATCACTTAAAAAATTAAAAGTCCCATCACATTCTACACAATATTTTACTTCAAAAAATAAAATACAACTGACCTAGGAGAAGTGTCATCACATAGGGGCATGAGTTACCCATCAGACCTTCATCAATCTCGGCCCCCATATAAATTCACTCTCCTATTGTCAACACATGGAACATAGTCACTCCATACAAAGGAGGCATAACATCCCCATTCATGGAAATTGGGTAAATCATTGACATGACTCCATGCACTACCCAAGGGAATTAAAAAAAGGCTGACATCACACATCGACAACTCCCATCACATAAAGAAACATTGGAAGACTTACAACTTACTGACTAATACTTAACCCGTTTCCAAAATGAATCAAGAAGAAAAATAATTACAAAAAAGGAAAACAAATGTGAATTCAATCTATTATTTGGATTTCTTAAATCCATTCTCAATCAGTGATACACAACATTATAAATTTCCCAACAACACTAGTGGATTATAAATCCCTTTTGCAAATAGAAAAGAAAGCCTATCCTATCTGACACTTCACTTTCTCAATTATTTTAACAAGATAATATCAATTTTACTATTCTACTCTTTCACATGTAAAATAATATTCAATTTTCCTTTGCATGCATTGATTGAATTAAATCTTATCCTTTCAAAATAATAGCCTATTATAGTTAAATGGATGCACCGACAAATTATTTGCACATTTATCTAATGTAACTAATTATTTATACATAAATGTATGTTCACACTAAATATATTCTTGATCATATATATTTACATATATATAATTAAAAATTATATAAAACAATATAAATATATACATTACATATATATTTAAAAAAAAAATTATTTAGAACAAAAATAAAACCCAATAATTAACCAATATAATTTATATTATATAATAAAAAGTATATATTTAAAGAAAAATTGAAACTCATTCATATTTTGGTTCGCACCAAATGAAGTTTCTACAACCTTTTAATTGTAAAGTTACAAATCTTAAGAAGGGGAGCGGGGTAGGGAGGGAAGAGAGGAGGGGGGGTCAGCCATACAACCACCACTCCCCCAAGTTTATATGGGAGTGGGGAGGCAGCCATGGATGCCTCCACACTCGCCTCCCTTTGGGGCGGCGATGGTGCCATGTGATTTCCCCCACACAACCCCTTAATACTCCCTACACAAAAATTATTCACACCTTTAAATATTTCAACAACAATTCCACAATGAATCGCTGAAATAATTTCATGATTCTGCAAGTTGGTTGTAAAGCGACAATTTTAAACATAAAATATTTTAAAATAAAAATAATATATATGCATTTGTATATATAACATTATATATATATATATATATATATATGCATATATGTATATATTATATATATATATATATATAAATATTACAACTCCATAATCAAATTGGGAAGAAATTTTTCAAAAAAACTATCTATAGGCAAAATTATGCAAATTTCTAGAAAACCCATAATTCCACAGAAGATTTATAATATCTCTATTGTTTAAAAATCAATTTCCCTACAAAAGCTTTCAAAAATTTTAAACACAGAATCTTTCAATAAATTTAATAAATATTATAATGTTTCTCTCTAGGTTTTTCATTGTTTAAAATATCAATTTAACAAAGGCTCTCTAGTTTCACTATAAAAATTTTTATAGAGACATTAAATTAATCACGAAAAATATTCAAATACAGAAGCCTTACAAATTTTTGAAATAAATTAAAAGATTCTACTAAAAAACAAAAGATCCTTTTACACAAGAAATCTTTCAATTTCTTTTTAATCAATTTAAGCAAAGCTTCTACTGAATTGAATTTTGTACAAACAATCTTTCTAAATCAACTACATAAATTAAACAATAAAAAGAACATGTTTTCTTGAAGCTTGAAGAAATGAAGGTTGGAGCAGAGCCTCGCCTTCATAATTCAATTTACAAAAGCCTTTTCCCAAAATCACCACTTCCAAAAAGATGCAAAAATACAAAGCTGGCAATATTCCCAAGAACCTCTTTTCAATTTTCAACAAACAACCTCTAAAAAAAATCCCTCTTTCCATTCCCATGAAGTAACCTCTTAACTCACTCAGTTATTTCTCTACAAGAGTGATTAAAAAATTCTTCTCACACACATGTCTAATTGAAAATATCTTCTCAACCACCCACAAATATTTTCTCAAGTCATTTTAAACCACAATTTAATTTCAAAATAAATTTAATCCAATAAATCTATCTGCTTGATAAATAATTTAATCAATTAATTTATTTACTTAATAAAATAAATTTAATAACAAGGATTAAATTTTTTTACTAAATAAATTTAATTTAATTAATTAAATAAAATAAAAACTTTTCAACAATATTATTTAAAATTGGTTAAATAAATACTAAAATTATATAAAGCATTAATTCAACATTAATTTCCATAAAATAAACCTTGCAGAAATGATAAAAGTTAACAAGGCAAACATGAACATGACAATAAAACATACCGAACATGGATTGATGCCACACTATGGCTAGGGTGTAGACCTGACAAAAGTAACCTAGCTACTATCTCCTAATCAATTTTACCGTTGGGTCAACATGCTCAAATTTGTGAAGCTAGGTAGAGTCGATGTCATGTACCTGCAAACCTATAAACGAGGTATCAAAAGAACATGTATATAAACAACATCACAAAACACACCATGAAGAGGAAATCGCGGAATCATAGGGCGCTCACAAGCGAGTGATGCAATCTTGTCCCCTTCACCAATACACTTATCATGAACTAATAGTTTCATACTAAATAAATTACTCAAGTGTAATAATCATGTTATAACAAACTAACATTATTACACTAATTAAAGAATGTCAAATAAAGCATTACAGAAGATACATAACATCACCCCATAAATAACGATAAAAATATCAAAGCGTCATAATCTAACATAAGAGAAAAATAGAGGGGTGTTACATTCTCCCCCCTAGGGTCAGTCTTACTCTTGGAAGCCTGCAAATACCCCTAGTACAAACTCCATAAATCACACACAATCAATGGTTCCAAAACTGAGCCACTCCATACCCCAATATAAAAACAACAATAATATGTGCCATAATCAACACAACCAAGTACACTATCATTCCATACAACCAACATGGTGATGCAACAACCAACCAAGTCTCCAAAAACACATAAACATGATTTAACATACATAATACACATATGCACCAATACACATCACCAAGAATCATCACAAGGCCACACATGGGTCCATCTAGACACTAGAAATAAACATACTAATCCATGAACCAAGAACCAAAGTCCATCACAAATAATCCATACATCACAATCAGTGGCTTGATGGTGTTAGGCCACACATAAGGTGAGACCATCAAAACAAGACCACAATGACCCGTCTCTTGTTGAATAAGGTGATTAGCCTCCAAGCAATAATCATCACACATAGGTGAGTAGTGGTTCCTAGCTACATAATAGCCTCACATACCCCCATCCTCAACGTTTCCTATGTCTACCTCCTCATACACACTCACCAAGTCTGCCTCATACATCCTTGGAGAGGAATCACATTACAACACATAGACAACATTAAAAACAAAAAAGATAACTAGCTTAGCCACCAAGTTCATAAAGAAGAGAAAATAAAATTTCAATCTCAACAATAAGGCAATAAATGCACATAACTTCAAAACTAATTCAAATATATAACCACTAGTTTTATAAGTAAATAAGATCAAAATTCATGGAAAAACCTTCACAATCAATTAAAAAATCATCAATAACCAGAAGAAAATTACAATCTTTAAAATTGCACTATATAACACTGTGTAACTAGATACTATTCACCAAATGAGGAAAGAGGAAACAACATCCGGCTAGAATAATAATAGCCCTCATGTGGTATGAAATGAGCATGCCATCCACATGACCTAGAGTGTATCCATGACTATCATGTCATCACTCTACTTGGTTATACGCTAGCTGAAGAGGGTACACACTAGTTGTATGCCACATGGTCGTGTGTATGTGGGTTCGCAGAAGTAGTCATGCAAAAAACACACCCCACATTGTGATACCTCATGGAGAAGACACATGTAGGAACTCACTGCAGCTAGAGGTATACATGGCTATGATCTACTCATATTCTAATCGACCAACATGGTCAGGACAACCATGAGGATCCCTCTACAAGTGTTTGAGGCCCCATAATGCTCATCACACAAGTAGGCTAACAAAGAAAATCTCATAATGCACCTTCACATGTCAAACACGTGGCCTTGTGTAACACAACATCATCACCATCACTATGTCAAAACATCAGTGAGGTGTGGCATCGTATTGCATCATATCAAAATACATGTAAATATAGTATATCAAAGTATCATCACCAACACTATGTTGGAACATCAGTGAGGTGTGGCATCGTATCTCTCACATCATGTCAGAGAATTTTGCAGATACAATAAATATATAATGCAATATGATAATATCACTATGGGGCTACCAAGCTTCACCTCTCATATGGATGAGGTTTACTCACTAATGCTAGATCAACATCCCTACATATGGCTAGACATATACTAACATACCTATGTTGTTGTACTCAAATCTGTAGGGATTAGGTTAACACATATAGATCAAGTATCTTGACCCATCATAAGGGAAAGTAGTGGGTATAATTCCTTGAGATTGGTTGAGTTGAGATGCTCTACATCACAATATGCATAGGCTACACACTCCACCCAAGGAACTTGTGGCTTCTACTATCCCTTCATGGATTGAGGGCCTAGAGAACCAAAAGAAAAAAGAAATAATTTTGTTTACTCTTATATATAAGTTTCAACCATGCATGTGTTGGCCCTCAATCAGGTAACAAACATACAAACAAACACAATGGTATGGTAAATCCCACACCAAAGTGTAAATTTTTACCACAAGGATGGGTACCGAGTATCACCATCACATGGACACATAGAACAAGTACGGGGTATTTACAACACTCAAAACAAGACATAGTTTCTAGTTCCTTACATTTACAAGGAGGTACAACTACATACATAATCCCATAGGATACATATCATAACCTTTTATATCAAGTTTCTTTTCATGCTACTCTTTTCAACAGAGTACATCATGATAGAGTAAAATCCATGAACACATGATCACTTAATAATTACACTAACAAATTCACAGGGACAATATAGTTGACTATAATGTACCCAAAGTACCCAGTGTATGAACCTAGGGCTTTGATACCATGTGTAATGCCCCGCCATGCAACTTGTTGGGTCTCAAAAATGCAGGTTTGAACCACAAGAGGTTGCCAAGCTCTCACAATGCTATTGGCCAACTAACAAGGCCAACCAATATAGTTGAACCTTCTACTCTTAAGGCTCTGCTAAACCTAGGCAGGTGCACCTATATGAATGACGGGGATTTAAACTATGTTTCCTACTTGATCAATCTATCCTCAATGGCAATTTGACAATGGAGAGATGTGATCCTAATTTGGCATAAATTGTATATGCAATATCAAGGTAAAACTTGATATGTTTAGTTAAGAGATGTAAAAAAAGTGGATAAAACTAAATGGTGAAATGGGGAAGACCAGTGCCTTGTTGGGTAAATGGAGTCAATGGAGAATTATGATGGAAAATTAATATCGACTACAATTCTGGTTGTTTGGCACTTTGAGAATGAGATTCTATGGCTAGCATACAAATTCATTAAATTTATGACTTGCATAAATGTGCAAATAGGTAATTGGAAAACTCTTCTTATTAATCCCAATGATACCTTTCGAGGTTACTGTGATTACTTGAAATAATTAACCCTATTCTGATAAGGAAAAGGTTCATGAACGTGGAGAAAGAGATAGATGAGTTAGTTCCATCTTTTAATCTCAAGTTTTCAATGATTATTAGAGAGATCCCGAAGAACATAAGGCCAAATGATGTTGAATGTTTGGTTGTATATTTGGGAGCATTTGACAAAAAGATGAGTTATCTATTGAGGGATAAAGATCCTACAACCCTGCATCAAGCATATCAGATGGCTATAGACATTGAGAGCAATTTGAGATACTCAATGTTGAAAGGACATAGGGCTCTAAGTGTTAGTCATCCTAACACACCTTAGGAAATAGAACTGATGGATCGGTTAATAAAAGTATTTTTCAAGAGGGTAGTGCTGCTCCAATTCCTCCATCATCACAATCTGCACAAAATATAGTGTCTCCAAATGAAGATATCTTTTGTATGAATGAGGACACTAACTGTAATCATTTTACAATCAACACATGTGTTGATCCTTGCAGTAGTAATGAAGAGGAAGGTACATGGTTTAATGAGCAAATGAATATGCATGATTTTTTTTTTTGCAATATCTTGTATGATGAAGAAATGAAAGAGGTACAAGACATATTTTCGTCCTATTTTGGTTTGTGAAGATGATACAATTGTTGATGACATTCCTTTTCAAGTTAGTGAACAAGACATTGAAGATGAAAGTTCAAGAACCTACTCTAAGGAATCTGAGCATGGTTTGTGCAGTGATAAGTCTTGTGATGGGGATGCTGATGAAGGTCAAATTGATTACTCTTCTGCTAACTATGAATGCCCTTATAATCATGAAGAAGGTAATGAACCTATTTATGCTTTTGCTGCTCATGACTGTTTATGTGAAACAAAGATGGAAACAGTTTCAGATGCTTGGCATCTCACACCATGTAATGAAACTATTGGTTGTTCTAATGATGAGATCACAGAGGTGGTCCATCTACAGTCCTATGGTTATGATAAATTTGGTAATTTTTTTGAAGATAAGAGTGATGGTGAGTTTATGTATTCATCATTCAATGTGTTAGAACTGTGTAATCCTGATTACAATATTACCAAGGTTTAAAATCATGCTGATTTTTCTTATGCTAGCCATACTAGCTTGAATGAAGTAGATTTGAAAAAAATTATATAAGATGAAGATGATGTTAGTATGCAAGATGTGGAGGACATGGTTTCACTCCCAGATTATGTGGATATGGCAGAAATTTCAGATGTATGTACTGAGCAATCTAAGAATGGGAATGAAGTTGAAGATGTGTCTACCTGCTCTTCTAGTGATTGCAAAGAGTTTGAGTGCAATGATGACTTGAAGGATTTGAACTTTCATGTTGAGGAGGCTGAGACTCTTGAATCATAAATAAATATAATGGAGAATCCATTATTTGATGAGCCTCCATCTTCATCAGAGATGAGAAATGATGAAACTTAATGGTGGAGGAATAACCTACTCTTTGTTGAGAGTTCTGATAATCCATTTCACACATGGTTGGAATGTGGTCTTGAGAAAACAAAAGAACACATTGATGAAATCTTTCAGTGCACCTCTTATGACTGTTTTACATTTGAAACAAATGTTGTAGGTAAGGTTGAACATCCTAGTGTCAGCTACTTGGAGGATTTTGAACTTTTTCAGTTTCCAGTTCAGTTGGAAAGTGTTTTTATAGAACATGACAATGAGATGAATAATAGGAAATGTTATTTTCAATTTGAGCATATTACATATGATGAATATAACACACATGTGTCATGTGATGATGGAAGCTTTCAATTTGTGACTGATTATGCAATGAAGAATGATAGATATTGTAGTGGCAGTGTTTGTAATTAGGCAAATTTCAGTGGTCACCACATTTTCCAACTTGTAAGAAGGTCACCTATATTATTTTGGTTTGACAAATGCAAGCATAGAGTGAGGAGGATCATCTCTTTCTATAGAATTATATTTGAAAGAGGTAAATGTTGATCCCCATTTTTTCATTTGGTGGCCTAGGGTCATTAGATGAAATTGAAAAATAAAAGTTGAAAAGGGGAGCAGTTTGAAGGTACCTGTTGAACTTAGCTTTTGGTCTACTCTCCCCAGAGATCTGGAATCTTGCTATGCCCATAGGGGGCATACATCCCCAGTTAGATCCACTAATGGCACTATCAAATTTTTCAAATTTGAGATGCCTATTTCAAAAAAATTGCTTATGTACTTTCAAAAGTGCACCTAATGAATCAGTCCTAACTGATCCGCTTTGGAGGCCTATATTTTAAAGCCTGTGTATTGTTGTGCAAAACCCATTTTTAGACATACTCAGTAGACATATGTGAGCAGGCATGTCAAATTTCAGCTTCCCATGATAAGTTTTGACAGACATGTCTCCCGGAGGTCGTTTGAATGGTTTCCCAGATTGATTCCTGAGTCAACCTGGCCTATTTTGACCATTTTGCAAAAGTGCCAAAAAATGAATTTGGGGCCGACCTCGCTGACCTCGCTAACCTTGCCAACCTCACTGACCTTGCAGGATTTTGGCCGACCTCATTGACCTCGCAACCTCGCAACCACATTGACTTCGCGGGATTGGGGCCGACCTTGCCAACCTTGCCGACCTCATGGGATTGAGGCCAACCTCGCTAACCTCATGGGATTATTGGTGATGCCATAGAAAAGGTGCAAGATTGGTGAGAATGCAACCTCACTAACCTTGTGAACCTCATGGACCTCGCTGACCTCACAAGATTAGGGTGATGTTGTAGGCCTCACCATATTTTGATGACATTGCCAAAAGGAGTATGAGGTGCACGAGAATGCATGGGAGGAGCAATATTTTAATTTTCAAAAGTTGCATAGTTTGTGGTTAAAAATAGAGATGGGCCCACTATTTTTTAAATAATCAGGCATTTAAAAGGGGGTAAAATTTTAATTATTGGTGCAACCGGGTGAATAAAGTTATTCACTGTATAAGTGAATATTATTTTGCTGAAGAGGATAAGTGATTTAAATGGAAAATATTATTTTGTGTAAAGTGCAAGCATAGGTAATAACTGTAGGAGCTGAGAAAATACAACACCACAAACCCCAAAGATCACCTGCATGCAAATAACCTGTCACAAAAGAAGAGATGGAGACAAACAAGCAAGGGTTCTCTGAAAACTGAAAATGTATATATCAGAGAGAATGAGAGAATGAATTGATATGAAATACAATGGGATCAATCCTTATAAAAAGGAGATCATGCAAACCCTAATAAAACCCTAATAGGAAAAACCCTAATAGAAGCCCTAATAGGATAACATTTAATAATTAATATAATTATTAAATGTCACTTTATGCAAACTAATGTGAAATCTTAAGAAGGGAATAAAGGTAACTTAATCAACATAATTAAGTTAAGACCTTTACTCTAACACCCCCCCTCAAGATGAGCAAAAGTGCAACTACAAATGAATGCAAGAAAGCAAAGGTAACTACAATGCAAGAAGGCAACATGGGTCCCGACAACTAGGCTAGATCAGGTACCCAAATACAACCAAATCTCTGTAAAATGGAGAAATAGAGAAAAACTCATGGGAAAAAGTTCTACTCCAAAAAGAGATGTAAAAAGCCAAGAAGAAAACATCATTGAAGCAGAAGAAGCTGCAAACAACTGTCGAAAGATGACTGGTATGGTGCTAAAGAACCTCCGCTGAAGATAGGATGATTAGGATCAAAAGACAACAATCTATATGAGTGCCCCATATGACACTACTTGAATCATATGGCAAACAAAGGAAAACACCTAGAACGAAGATACAGAATCTGCATGAGTGCCCCAAACGACACTACTCGTATCAGATGGCAAACAAAGGCAAACACCTGGAACGAATATACAAATGGAATAAGTACCAATAGTCTGTCAAGAAGACAACAATCTGCATGAGTGCCCCAAACGACACTACTCGAGTCAGATGGCAAACAAAGGAAAACACCTGGAACAAAGATACAAATGGTACAAGAACCAATAGTCTGAAACACTAATCAACTGAGAATGGAAGATTCCTTCCAAGGCAAAACCAAGGAAGCATTAGCATGAACAATATAATACCCTCCCATAATGGTGAACTGGGAGCTTGACAGATCAGCTGAAATGGTGTGCAACACCCTGTAGTGCATGAAGAAGATACAACATCTGAAAGTGCACAAGAAAGCACCTACAATTGAAAAATTCATGTGCAAAACAAAGCACACATGCATGAGGCTGGAATCATATGGATCCATGGTCGTCGTGGAGGGACACTCACTGAACAAAGGTGTGATGGAAAACAAAGGCAAACTACACAACCCCCCATGGTATGGATTCAATGTCATCATGGAGGGATACTCACCGGACAAAGATGTGATGGCAAAACAAAGGAAAACTACACAACCCCTCATGGCACTTTATAATATCAGTGCGAGTACCAAATATGGCACAACCTTATGTGCAAAATCCCAAAAGATGCATGTACAATAGTGCGGCACTTTATCTCAGTGCGTTTACATAAAATATAGCTTACAAATGATGCTCAAAATGTCCAAAATGGACAAGATGCTGGAAATACATGAAGAACAGCCAAAAACAAAGCATCCCATGCAAACAAAAAGTTTCCAAGAGCAAATATGTCTAAGTAATCCACCAGAGTGTGAATAACTGAATAAAAGATACCTTGAGTGAAATCTAGGAAAATGGCATGGATGAAACTGAAGAGCTCTAAAAGACAGTTCCAACATCATTGAGATTGCAAAAAATGGAGAAACTGATCAAAAGTTATGAGCTTGAGACTGAAAATAGCCCCTTTGTCTTCAACTGGTTGTAGAATACACCAACGAAAAAAAGAAGTGATGAGACCCACACCACTGGAAAGATGAGAAAACCAGCTTTCCAACGATATCTCGTTTGCCAAAAGACAATAACGTATACCTAAGTTATGGTCTCCGGAATAAATCAACTCCAAAGAGGGAAAAAACCAGTGCTAGGTTAAATTTGACGGTCATACGGCCGTCGCAGCAAAAACACTGTGTTAAATTTGATGGCCAAACGGCCATCACCGTAAAACCACAACTGGGCTTATTTTTGAAAAAATAAAAAACAATAAATTTTTTTTTTTTTGGTAGGCAGCCTAGACCGGGCCGCGGCCTGGCAGGTATCGCCGTTGGTGGACTGTCAGACTACCAGTTGGTAGAAGGCCGCCGGCGGACAGCAATACGCTGACCAACGTACCACAGGGCCTACAGGCCTATGGATGCAGGTACCTACGGGTACCCTCATACCGGGTCGACAAGCCCTTAATCTGCGAAAAACTTTATATATTTTTTTTATTTTTGTTTTTCATAAAAAAAACAAATTTTTACAAAGTTTTTGCCTGATTTTTAAAAAAAAATCTAAAATAATTGACAGTATTTTTTCGAAAAATAAAATGACGGAAAAGAAAAGGAAAATTTTTTTACCAGCAAATGGACGGCCGTACGACCGAATTGTAAAAAATTTTTGCTTCAGATTTTGACTTTGTCCAAAATGGACGAATGGACAGTCGATTTAGGGGTTTTAGACCACTGCGGATGCAATGGCGATGTCCGTTTGAGCTGAAAATGCTTCAAAATTGCAGGTATTCCCTAGATCAAGAAAACAAGCCCCAAACCCTTGAAGCTCGAAAAATCTTCAAAACAAGAACAGGAAGCAAAAAGTGTGGAGCTCTGATACAATGTAGGAGTTGAGAAAATACAACACCACAAACCCCGAAGATCACCTACATGCAAATAACCTGTCACAAAAGAAGAGATGGAGACAAACAAGCAAGGGTTCTCTGAAAACTGAAAATGTATATATCAGAGAGAATGAGAGAATGAATTGATATGAAATACAATGGGATCAATCCTTATAAAAAGGAGATCATGCAAACCCTAATAAAACCCTAATAGGAAAAACCCTAATAGAAGCCCTAATAGGATAACATTTAATAATTAATATAATTATTAAATGTCACTTTATGCAAACTAATGTGAAATCTTAAGAAGGGAATAAAGGTAACTTAATCAACATAATTAAGTTAAGACCTTTACTCTAACAATAACTTGAAAGATGAATAAAATATTCATTTTAATATTTTATTTGTTGGGAAAGTTGTGAGACTTTGTATAAAGTGAATTTTATTCATTTTATTAAATTCATGTGTAAAAGGTCCAATCATTAATTTGATTTAATTGGAAAAAAATATTTATATTTCGGAAAATTGATGATAAGCGATATTTTATTTTGAATTAAACAATTTGATATTCTGTAAAGAATAGAAGATATGTTAATGATTAAATATATTTAAATATATTTATATATATATATATTGAAGGTATATATCCATTTGAGAGAATAAGTAATATTTTATATTATTTTATTCCGTTGTTTGCAAATTGGGTATTATTAGTGTTCTAAAAAAAATGATTAGTGTATATGGAAAATGGATAGAGAAACAATATGTTATTATATTAAAGTGACTGAATGTTTTAAATAGAAAATTGAATGAGATGAAAGATTTGGTTAGGAAATGGAAAGAGTTTACTTGCATGGATTTGTGTTGATTTAAAAATAAATTAAGAAGTTGTTTTATTGATGAGGCAATCAATTATGTTTCTATTTAGATTAATTGAATCATTGTGATTGGATTATGAAAGAGATATGGATTTAGTATATCCAAAAGTAGTATTTTCTTCATGATTATTTTAAAGGATTTAATTCTCTGTATTCAATAAAGGGAAGTAAGTTTAATTGTTTTAGATTTTCAGTAATGAAAAGGGAAATAGGGGTTATGATTATTTTAGATGATCTAATTATCGTGTCTTTGACTTTGTCAACACTACCTATTAAATGAGTAATGACTTGAATGCTTTGGTTGCTATGTCGTCAAGTTGCATTGTTGGTTTTGGGATTTAGTGTCAGTCCTAAATTATAAGTCTTCTAGAAGATCTTAGAGGATAAGGGTTGTTGAATCTTTATGCCATCCAATTGTTTTCCCTTGGGTAGTGCATGGCGTCTTTTCAATTTTACCTGGTTTTCACGAATGGGGATGTTTGCACCTCCTTAGTTTAGGAGCGGATTATGGGATCCGTGTCTCCTTGTATGGAGTGACCTTGTTATGTGGTTTCATCTTGTTGCTTCCTATGAAATGAGTGGACTATGTGATTGTTGCCTCCAAGATGGTTGGAGTGAGTTTCTATTATTTGTATCCTCCTTGTGTTGGAGTGGATTATGATGCCTAGTTGGTATGCACTTGTGTTTCCCTTGGTGGATTGTTGGGTGTGTTGTCGAATAGAAGAGTGGCTTTTGTTAGGGGCCGAAGCCCAAAGTGGTAAACTGGGTAACCTTCAGAAGTGAGTTAAACAAGTGATAATTAAAATAATGCACTTAGATGATTAGGATGCATTCACATTAATCAAGATAATTTAATCCTCACTCATAGACACAAGGGCTCGTTTAGACTTGGGATGAGTGAGAAGGCCTGGAATGACAAGATCAACTATCTTGTTCTTGCGAGAGGTAGTTGATTCCACATGAGTGAGTATGAATGCCGAGATTCGGTTAAGGCCACCAGGATTACTTGTGCCGGAGCCTATGAAGAATGCCCAGAGGAGATCTCATGACAAACCTTGCGATGACACTCTATCTAGGACAACTGTTGTTAATTGTTTTATATGTATGGTTTTGTGAACATACTTGATCTACTTTATGTTTGGAAGCAATGTGACCTATGTCAGTGATGTGAATGTTGTACTTGATTTGTATTTGATTTGTATTTGTTTGGTGATTGAGCTGAACTTGTTAGCTCATTTGTTTGGTTATATCAGTATGAGACAGTATGAGTTTGCCTTTGGTTAGTGGTTGTAGATCTTTGTCCATGTTACTTTATTACTATCTCCTAGCATGGGGGGTGGGCCTTCGAGTACCACATTGGTAGGGTGGAACATGAACCAAAACCGTTGGGTCCCCATCTATCTTTAGTACTTGGTGGCGAGACATCCAGATGGACAGCTCGCGGTTCTTGTTGTTATTTCTTGCATTGTAATATTTTAACTTGTATAAGTTATTTTATCCCTCTTATGTTTATGAGGTGGAATTATGTAATTGTAATCTTATGTACTATTGCCTCATTCTGGGAATGAGTGATGTAACTATTGGTTTAAGATAATGTTTATGAGATTGTATCTTGGTTGATTATCTTACTATGTTATGTGGTATTCTTATGATGTATGATGTTTATTTCATAAAGTTCATAAGGCTATGGTTATATGTAATATGTATGTGTGGGTTTAAGTAATCCTAACCTTCTAGCCTTAGAGGTTGTTGTTAATTAGTAAGTGAATGTGTATGTTAAATGCACTTTATAAAAAAAAAATTAGTTCGCTTAAGATGTTAATTACAACTTCCTTTAAGGTTACTTGGCGAGGCATTACACATAAACCCTAGCATTTTCCATGAGCACAAGAAGATCTGTGACCAAGTGATATACATTACATTGTGTTTCATAGTAGATCACAAAAGGATAGAGGTGTATAGATTTGTGAGGGAGCCCTCAGTGTCACAAAGGGAGTATAGGTTACAGTTGAAGGCTAAACTGAGAGAGCGCTAAACATAGTGTGAGGTTGAAACAAATACATTCTTCTCAAGTCACGCATAGATCAATATATTGCCTAATTGGATTGGAATATGTGGAAAATTGGAAGTATTGAATTTGCAAGGAAAATTAAATGTATGGAGTGATTGAATACAAATTTAAAGCAAGGGGCATGGTTGGAATTTCACAGGTCGTAGATGATGGTATTCCAACTTCACACGATCACAGTATGGATCAAGAAAAATGTGGGTGATTCTATTATGTTTGATGAACAAAAACAAGAGATGGAACTTATTATGATACAACACTTTTGGAAATGAATGTAAATGTAGGAGAAGAAACTCTCAAGAGCCTTGCAGCAGTATGAATAATTTGTATCTTCTAATAGAAAGCATAGTCCAAAAAATAAGCATAATGTAAGATATGGCAGAGTCCCTCGAAGAGATGTCATCTTATGAAAATACAATGACCATAGCATGTTCCATCAATGGAGGATATTTGTGAAATAGCTCCCAAAAATTCTAAAAGGGGCCTTCAAGAATATGTGTATGTAGTAGGTGTAGAAATGAAATTCACAACCGTTCCCTAAGAAACAATGGTTGCAGTGTCTAAGATTTTGGGCTCATAGACGAGCACATTTTGGAAGAATTTGCATCCTCTCATTGCGATGAGCAGGGAATGGTATCAATTATTGTCAAGGATTACCATAGAAATCTTAAGCAGATACTTGAGAATGATGTAAGGTACATGCCCGATCTTGGATAGATATGGATGTAGAGAAACTCATACTTTATGAAAAAAGAAGAGGCCATAGATAATGAGCTGATCCCTAGTAAGTGAACGATGAAGCAGGGAAAAAGAAGATAAACATTGGAAATATAGGAGAAGTATTAGAGGGTTTTCAGTGACCAATTGTTCTATACAATACACTGAAAGATGTTCATTTGTGTGCACAAAATAAGAATAAAAGTTTCAAAATGAGGTGTGAATCTTCATCAAAGGTAGAAATAAAGGAAGCAAAGGAAAAAAACCCTAAAATGTATTGGTGAGATATGCATGATTGACAAAATCACACTGAATATGTAAGTCACATCGATATCGGCAAGACAATTGATATCGGTAAAATAATTTTGATGTCCCCCCGATGGAGTAAAGTCCGGCCAATAGGCCAACAACAAATAATTTCATCGGCGAGGGAATTACTATCTGGAGAAGAAAATAATGTCTCTTTGATGGAGCCTATCAGAGCGAAGGTGATATAAGTATTTAAATATATGCTACATATAGCATATGGACAAATATAAAGAAAGAAATTTCAATATTGTGGGAGTAATATAAGGGAGAAGATTTATAGAATAAAGGCAGAAACATAAAATATTTTTTATTTTCACCTAAATATAAAATTTTTTAACAAAGGGAGTCATAAGGTAAATAATTATTTTACCCACAAATGCATAAAAGGTGAAATTTATACATTGGGGGTGGAATATTTCTCACTAAAGGAGTTACGAGAGTAGGTAATGGGTAATTATCCGAAGAAGATATTTGTTTAAAGAAAATATAAGTGTGAAAGGGAAATATTATTATTTTCACGAGAACATAAAAAATGAAGATTAAAATATTTTTGCCGAAAACCAGTAAATGAAGAGCTGCACCAAAGAGAGGGGTTGCACTAGACAAATGTCATGAAGGGTTCTAACCCTAAAAAATGTATATGTGCTAGATGAAATCAAAGGAAAAAGGGTAGTAGATTTAGGAGTAGGATAGGAAATATATTGAAATTATTTTCAAAATGTTTATCATATAAATTTTATAGTGGAGCCCATGAAGCATGCATAAAATTTTGGAGAAATCAATGGAAGATATTAATTTGTGTGACTCAATATTGGTGTCTGTTGTTTGTTGAAATTAAGAAACTATTGGCTTGTCTCCATAGTGTTATTTCTCTATTATTTGAATTTGCATATCCAAGTGGATACCTCAGTTTCATCTAGACACATTTGCTGCTCTTGTGTGATCAGTTAACTGGTTTCTTTTCAAGAATTAAACTCCTTTAAATTGATTACAGTATCCTACGAGTAACATTGGGATTAATAAGAAGAGCTTTGTGGTTGATATAGCTGCCATACTGTCTCCATAATGGTCTTTTCTTGTTGTTCAAATTAAGATATCAAGAATAAATTTAATTTGTCAAAACACATTTGTTGTTCTTGTGTGGTTTATTTGACTAGCTCCTTCAAGTAAGGATTAAATTCTTTCAAGTAATCATAGTAACCTGGAAAGATATCATTGGGATTCATAAGAAGTTTTTTCAAGTTACCTAGTTGCACATTTATGCAAGTCATAAATTTAATGAATTTGTATGCCAGTCATAGAATCTCATTCCCAAAGTGCCAAACAACCAGAATTGTAGCCGATATTAGTTGTCCATCATAATACTCCATTGACTCCATTTACCCAACAAGGCACTAGTCTTCCCCATTTCACCATTTAGTTTTATCCATTTTTTTTACATCTCTTAACTAAACATATCAAATTTTTCCTTGATATTGCATATACAATTTATACCAAATTAGGATCACATCTTTCCATTGTCAAATTTCCATTGAGGATAGATTGATTAAGTAGGAAACATAGTTTAAATCTGCATCATTTGTATAGGTGCACCCACCTAGGTTTAGCAGAGCCTTAAGAGTAGAAGGTTCAACTATATTGGTTGGCCTTGTTAGTTGGCCAATAGCATTGTGAGAGCTTGGCAACCTCTCATGGTTCAAACCTGCTTTTTTGAGACCCAACAAATTGGCAACTCTACTGGGAATTATTTTCAGAATATTTAGTTGAAGACCATCATATAGAGTCATTAAAAGGAGATTCATAGTTAAGAAGTTTGATGAAAATTGACTCCACTGGGTGAATTAAAAATAATTTTATTTTCTCACTTTTAAGAAAGTGAGTGGTGACTCTGATAAAGAAATTGATGAAGAATACTTGGAACAATATAATTCCTAATCAAAATGGGATTTCTTCGAAGTACAAAAAGCCTTGTTTTCCCAACCCACCCACCTCAATACCGTGCACACCACAATCCAACTTATATTCATTATCATCAATTTGCACCTGATGTGGAGCTTGCTATCCATCTTCAAAATATAAACCAAAGTCTTCTAAAAATTTTTTATGGCAAAAAGAGACACAAATGGGAATCTGGATGCTCTCTCTTCAACAAAATGGAAAATTTTTGTGTGCAAATACCTATTAATCACAGGCCCAACACATCCATTTTTATTGAGCAATTCATGAAAGTATGTTGGCCTGGGTCAGTAAAACCAATCACTTTTGACCAAGTAGATTTGCTAATTGATATCATAGATAAGGAGATGTATGAGGATGGTGACAATCATATCAGTGGTAGAATTGATCAATCAATGAAAACAAACATAGACTCTCTTGAAAATACATGTCAGAATCAGCAGCTTGAGGAGAAAGAGGATGAATATGCACATACTCAAAGCCAAGACTCCATCACAAAATCAGAATGTGGAGTTTCCACCTTTGATTCATTTTTTGATATAAGGAGATATAAGGGAGAATCTGGGAGATCTTTGTACAATAGGATGACAAACATCTTCATGCAATTACCTCCTCATTATAGGCCTACAAAACCCACATTTGTTGCACAATTTCTAAGAGCATCAGAGCCTGAATTAGTTTATTGGTATGAGTCATCAAAACAACGTGCCTTTGATGTAGTGAAAAAATTTATTGATTCCATACTTGGGACAAGGTATATGGATAATGAATCTAATAGGGACATCATAGATGATCAAACAATGCAAAAAACCAAGGAAACATGTGCAATTAGTATTTCCAATGACAATTATTTAGATTTCAAAGATGGTGATGATATGGAGGGTCAATCATACGTCTTGGATGAGGACTACAATGGTGAGGATTTTTTTGAAGATACACTTCATAAGGAATATATTGGTGATCAAGCAAGAAAAGATGAACAAATTTCACCTTCATTCTTAGATCAATACCATGGTGACACAATTGATGATGAAGAAGAATTCATGGAAGAAAGCTTTTATGAGGGCCAAGATGACAAAAATATAGAAGAGGTCAATAAATAAGAAAATCCACTTGACAAAGAACACATGAAATATCCATCTATAGCAGATAACCATGAGGACATGATTTATGAACAAAAATATTGCACACTTGAAAGTGGTTTTGAAATTTTTTCAAAACCATTATGTGATCAAACAATAGAAGGATCAGAAATGGCACCCTGCCAAGGTGTGCCTCAAAATGATTTCTTTGTGTTTTTGAAACCACTCTGTGAAGAGGATAAAACATGCTCAAATGAAGATGAGATTACATCAGCATGTGAAGAGAATAATTATGGTGATGTTTGAGATTGTTGCATTGATGAATTGGAGGTTGAAACAAAAGTGAATTGTGTATCATGCCACAATGAAGATGATTTTGAGGAAAATCACATGAATCTTGATTCACAACAAGGAGATATTTTCAGCTCTTATGGAGATCAAGAAGATGGAGAAATAGTAGAAGATATGGAAGCAGAGACATGTTCACTCAATAGTGAGCAAGTTTCAGAGTTGTTGACTCTTGAATACCAGAGATGTGCACACAAAAAG
The DNA here is from genome assembly GCA_007115665.2 of Sequoiadendron giganteum. NCBI lineage: Eukaryota > Viridiplantae > Streptophyta > Pinopsida > Cupressales > Cupressaceae > Sequoiadendron > Sequoiadendron giganteum. The sequence goes on from CM021105.1 coordinate 469,051,114, forward strand.
GATTCTAAATTTTTGGGTCCAATCTATATTTTATTTGACAGTGAGAGTACTGTGTGTAATGATTCATATGAATCCATTTGTATTTCTCAGAGTGACGAAGAAATCTTTGAAGCTGATCAAGAATTTGTATTTATTCAAGAAGAGATATGTGATTTAGAAATTTTGGGCTCATGTAGAGAAGACATTTATTTGCATGCCACGGATGATAAAAATCCAACATTGGTTTGTTTAGACATACATAATAATTAAAATATGAATCAAAAATCGGTGTCAACTCTAGATGGTGATATGGAGAAGAGGCAAAATGTTTCAGATTTATTTCTCTCAAACAATGGTGATATGACAGAGCCTTCAGATTTATGTGAGAAGCCTCCAAGTATTGAGATGAGTGACATAGATGATCATGATTGTTTTTCTTTCCATGTACGTAAAGGTCAGCCAATAGGTCATCCTACTGTACATGACAGTGAGAAAAATAATGAAGAGTGATGCATCAAAATTGAGTACTCATTGTATGGAAGGATTGTATAACATAATGATGCAATGTTTTAGATTATACTTAGTTATAAACTACATAAAGGTGAAAGGAGTATGAGTCAAGCTGAACATAATGAATTTTTAAGAATCTTTAATGATAGTAGCATGGCAGATTACATAAATATTCTTAGCATGGCAGATGGCATTTCTTTTTTGGTGGCCTTGTGCCATCAGTTGAGTGAGGTTTTTTCAAGAAACCATATCATTTCATGACAAAAATAATTTCAATCTGTTGCTCAGTAAATAAAAGTCTTGGTCTACTCTCCCAGAGGCTTGGATTATTTCTATGCCCATAGGGGGCATACATCCCCAGATGAAGCCACTATTGGAACCTTCAAATTTTGGAAAAATTTGAGGGTGCCATGTATAAATTTTTTTACAACACTCAGAAACTCAATAAAAAAAGTACCCCAAAGAGCACATTTTGAAAAATCATAATTTAGAATCCAATCATTTTCATACAATGTCGTCTTGCAAGTGTGTCCATCTAACATATGTGAGTGTGCACATCATTTTTCAGCTCCATACATTCAAATTTTACAATGTTTCAAAGTGACATGTTGAAGGGTTTTTGAGAAAATCTGTTGTCAGAATAGTGAGGATTCTGTTAAAATGATCAACATTGGGGGTAAATGTTATACAAATGAAAGGGCTTCATGATAGAATGATTTATGTTCCATATTATCCCCATCTCAATGTGTTTCAATGTATATTTTCAAAGCATCGGGACATCCTTTGTTATTTTTTCCAAAATTGAATCCAAATGGGTTTTACTCAGTTTGAAAACTGCACTTCCAAAATGCTGCAAAAGGGTTAACTTTGGTGTTTAATATCATGCAAAGGAAAAATATTGAAGAAAAACCCATTTTACTATATGTTCATGTGAGCTAAATAAACCAATCCCTAAGGTGGCAGCTTCTAAGAATCGGATTTGATATTTTTCCAAAAAAAGGGCAATTCGATGAGTTTCAAGTGATTTCTGACAGTGGCAGATTTCAAAAAATGTCAAGTAGGCTATTTTGACTGTTGATAGTTTTCAATTATGATGAGCTCATGCCAAATTGTTTTGCAACCATTCTCTCCTATCATAGGTCAACATACTGGTGCATTTTCGTGGATTTTTGAGATCATTTGATTAGTTTTCACAAATCATTTTACAGGCAACTTAGCTTATTTTTACCACAATACCAAATGTCGAGATCAAATGTTGATGATCAGTTACTTCAATCTAATATGAATTCTAGAGATATAAATACCACACAAGGAATATGTTTTCAGGATGATCACAACACAAAATTCCAAAAAGGATTATGGAGATAAGTGGACTTCGCAAACAATTAAAGAGGGAAGAAATTGCATCATATTAAGGAGAGTATATCCATTGTAGAAGAATGAAACCATTAAGGGCCCAAGAATGATACTCCATGAAACTATAGTTTTGACATGGGGATCTATTCATCAACATAATTGTAAATAAATCCTGCAAGACATGTGTTGCTCCATTGTTTAAAATGGTGTCTTAGTCAAAGTAGAATTGCTTGAATTGGAACAAATATACCAAGAGTCATCCTTAAATGAAGTAGCACCAGAAGGGAAGAATGATTGTTATGAAAAATTAGAAGCAGAAATATTACCAGTGAGACATGATTTATTGACTAGAGTGAAAAATGTACTTTTCAAGGAACAAATTTTAATAAAGAAGATGACCAAATGTTAAAGCATGAATCATAGATTCTTTGATTGACTCAAAAAGAATATGATATTGTTGGGAATACATGATCAGGGGTTTGATAAGAAACGAAGAAGCCTAAAAAATGCAAATATTGGTGTTGATCCTCTTTCTTTGGCGGATAGTCTTTTTGTGAATGATGATGCTCTTCTCTTGGCTTGTGGTGCGATAGGACCAAGGGATATCTCCATACATGGACGTGAATTCAAAGGAATGCATTCCGCTCTGGAGTTTCTATATACACACATGAAAGGTTTATTGGATAGTGAGTTGAGAAATAGGGAGATTACTTCTACAAAAGATAAGATGATGGTTGCAACAAGGTAAGTGTTCAACTTTGAGATCTATTTGGAGTTGTGATTTTCTAGGCTCATCGTAGGATCCTAGTCCAAATGAACAAACATAAACCCTAGAATTTTCCATGAGCACAACAAGATCTATGACCAAGTGATATACATTAAATTATGTTTCAGAGTAGATCACAAAAGGATAGAGGCGTGCAAACTTGTGAGGGAGAACTCTATGTCACAAAGGGAGTATAGGTTACAGTTGAAGGCTAAACTAAGAGAGCGCTAAACATAGCATGAGGTTGCAACAATTACATTCTTCTCAAGTCACGCATGGATCAATATATTGCCTAATTGGATTGGAATACGTGGAGCATTGGAACTATTGAATTTGCAAGGAAAATTAAATGTATGGAGTGTGTGAATATAGATTTAAAGTAAGGGGCATTGCTAGCATTTCACAGGTCGTAGATGACGGTATTCCAACTTCACACGATCACAGTATGGATCAAGAAAAATGTGGGTGATTCTATTATATTTGATGAACAGAAACAAGATATGGAAATCATAATGATACAACACTGGTTGAAATGAATGCAAATGTAGGAGCAAAAACCCTCAAGAACCTTTTATTTTCAGAATAACCATGGGAAAATAACTTAACAACACTCTCATGTTTCAAGGATAACTCAAAAACTAAGATCTGGGTATTTGCTATATTATGATAGAGATAAGAAAATTTCAAAATGCAAAAACCCTTTAAATTTCCTGGCAACCCAGTTTGTGAAAGTGAAGTTATAGGTGACACAACCAGACCATTTTACCATGAAAATATAACTATACTGCAGATTTTAAAATCCATTTTTTAATAATAAACAGAAGGTTTCATTTTCTAAAAACATTCTAAATGCATTGTTCAATCTCTATGTTTGATTTCAATAACAACAAAATTGATTTCCCCAAATAATTTAAATTCAACTAAGGTTTTCACAATTTTCACTCAAGAATTTTCACAAGCAAAGGCTGTAACTTTGTTTAATTCTTTTCTTCTAATATCAAATTTATTTTCTAAAATAGATTTAACAAACAAATCTTTAATCATTACTATTTTAAAGAAAAACAATCAAGAACAATAAAACACAAAGAGGAAAACCTGGTACAAGAAGCTATAGGAAGAGATGAATTTCTGATGCAAGTCTCCTCCAAAGATTTCCTGAATTTTCTTCAATCCTCCAACGAATTCAATCCAAAATCCAACATATGCAAACATTCTTTCCTTCAATCAATTCTACAATCAAACTTTCTTCAAACCCTTGCGCAAATTTTCCAAAATTTCTTCCTTGTTGTAAAAATGTATTTTTCTAAAAACTCTCTACCCTAAAATTAAAACATGTATTCTTTATAAATCAAAAATACCTAATACAACCCTAATTCACATTACATGCAAATTAGATATTTCAATTTCAATTTCAATTTCAATATTTACAACCCTAATTCATATTACATGCAAATTAGATATTTCAATTTCAATTTCAATTTCACTTTTCAAAAACCCACTTTCAATTTAAAATGCAATTTGAAATAATAAATTAATTTCCAAAGTTGCAACCAATTTCCAAATAAACATTTAATTACAATTTCTAATTTAATTCCCACATGTTGAAATTAAATTCCAAATTTAATTTTAATTCTTTTATTTCCTTTCATTCTCTTGCATCATGTTTAATTAATTAATTTAATTATTTAATAACTAAACTCAACCCCCTTGGATTAAATTTAATTAATTAAATAATTTAAATATAATTAATTAATTTAAATATAAACTTTTATCCACATTGCATTATTTAAATTAAATAACCATCAACATGATTTAAATGCAATTATTCTAAGTATCTATTTCCAAATCAATAATCCTTCAGAATTAAATAACATTAAAATAAGACAAACAATGGCTCGACACACACGACTGACGATACACTAAGGCTAGGGTGTAAACTTGAAACATTTTACCTAACTACTATCCCCCGTTCAACTTAACCATTGGATCAACATGCTCAAACCTGTGAAACTAGGTGGAGTCGATGTCATGTACCTACAATCCTGCAACCAAATAAACAACCTCATACAATATATCCAGCATATAATACACACTTTGAAGAAGAAATTACGGATTCGCAGGGCACTCGCAAGCGAGTGATGCGAAACCGTCCTCTTCACCAATACACTCATCGAAACTGACACTTCCATCATAATCCAGTAATCTCATAATAACATCTCATGTTAACTCTACAACATCATTAATCCATAATGCAAGTGAAACAATAATCAGATAACTACATCCCACAATAATAGTTGTCGCTCAATAGTAGCGATCAAAACATCATAACAAAATATATCCAATATCAAAGTAACTGCAACCAAACATAGCATAAAGCAACTTGAACAAGAAGCAAAACGGAGGGGTATTACATTATGTTTGTTCATTTGGACTAGGATCCTGCAATGAGCATGGAAAATCACAACTCCAAATAGATCTCAAAGTTGAACATGTAGCCTGCTGCAACCATCATCTTATCTTTTGTAGAAGTAAGCTCCCTATTTCTCAACTCGCTATCCAATAAAACTTTCATGTGTGTATATAGAAACTCCATAACGAAATGCATTCCTTTGAATTCACGTCCATGTATGGGTATATCCCTTGGTCCTATTGCACCACAAGCCAAGAGAAGAGCATCATCATTAACACAATGACTATCCGCCGAGGATAGAGGATCAACACCAATATTTGCATTGTGTTGACTTCTTTTTTTCTTATCAAACCCCTAATCATGTATTCCCAGCAATATCATATTCTGTTTGAGTCAATCAAAGAATCTATGATTCATGCTTTAACATTTGGTCATCTCTTTTATTGAAATTTATCCCTTGACAAGTACATTTTTCACTCTAGTCAATAAATCATGTCTCACTGGTAATATTTCTACTTGTAATTTTTCATAAAAATCATTCTTCCCTTTTGGTGTTACTTCATTTAAGGATGACTCTTGGTATATTTGTTCCAATTCAAGCAATTCTACTTTGACCAAGACACCATTTTAAACAATGGAACAACACATGTCTTGCAGGCTTTATTTACAATTATGTTGATGAATAGATCCCCATGTCAAATCTATAGTTTCATGGAGTATAATTCTTGGGGCTTGAATGGTTTCATTCTTCTACAATGGATATACTCTCCTTAATATGCTGCAATTTCTACCCTCTTTAATTGTTTGCGAAGTCCACTAATCTCCATAATCCTTTTTGGCATTTTGTGTTGTGATCATCCTAAAAAAATATTCCCTGTGTGGCCTTTATATCTCTAGAATGAATCTTAGATTGAATTAACTGATCATCAGCATTTGATCTTGACATTTGGCATTGTGGTAAAAATAAGCTAAGTTGCCTCCAAAATGATTTTTGAAAACTAATCAAATGATCTCAAAAAGCCACGAAAATGCACTAGTATGTTGACCTATGATAGGAGAGAATGATTTAAAAACAATTTGGAATGAGCTCATCAAAATTGAAAACTATCAACAGTCAAAGTAGCCTACTTGACATTTTCTGAAATCTGCCACTATCAAAAATCACTTGAAACTCATCAAATTGCCCTTTTTTTGGAAAAATATCAGATCTAATTCTTAGAAGCTACCACCCTGGGAATTGGTTTATTTAGCTCACATGAACGTATAGGCAAATGGATTTTTCTTAAATCTCTTTCCTTTGCATGATATTAAACACCAAATTTGACCCTTTTGTAGCATTTTGCAAGCACAGTTTTCAAACTAAGTAAAACCCATTTGGATTTGATTTTGGAAAAATACCAAATGATGTCATGATTCTTTCAAAATCTACATGGATACACATTGAGATGGGGAGAATTTGGAACATCAATTGTTCTGTCATGAAGCCCTTTCATTCGCATAACATTTACCCCCAAATTTGATCATTTTAACAGAATCCTCTTTGTTTTGACAAAATATTTTTTCAACAACCCTTCAACATGTCGCTTTGAAACTTTGTCAAATTTGAATGTATGGAGTTGAAAAATGACATGCACATTCACATATGTTATATGGACACACTTGCAAGATGACATTGTATGAAAATGATTGGATTCAAAATTATGATTTTTTAAAATGTGCTCTTTGGGCTACTTTTTTGACTAAGTTTTTGAGTGTTGTAAAAACATTTATACATGGCACCTTCAAATTTTGCCAAAATTTGAAGGTTCCAACACAACCTTAGAGGAAATTGCATCACAATGTGGAAGAGTACAATTATTTATTTATTTAAGTGCATTATTAACAAGGAAGATGCACAACACATTCACAACAACCTCTAAGGTACATGACAAGATTACATCAAAAACAAGAAACATACACATTACTCACATATAAAGCATTTATTAACTACTCAACATGAAATAATTTACATTCATTCAAGCATTAAAATACAACACATAGGATAAAATATAACAAGTTCTGGATTACATTAACTTACAAGTAAGATTAGAAAAATATTTCACAACACATTAACTCTAACAAATCAGATTACATCTCTCATTCCCCGAATGAGGTAATACATACAAATGTGATTACATATACAATTATCCACCTCAAATACAAATGAGGGGTTTTAAATACATGAGCTGAAATGAAATAAATACAAAACATAAAATAAATACTGGATACCACGAGCTCTTCAACTAGAATTCTCATCATCACGAACTACAAATAAAGGGGGACCAATGATGTAGGGTACACAATCCTCCCAACCAAGTGGTACCCAAAAACCCACCCCATTATAGGAGACAATAAAAAGTATACATGGCCAACCTACTACCTCTAGACACAGGTTGAATCACACTAACTCACCCAAACATATGAACCATACAAACACAAGGTCACATTGCTTCCAGTCTAAACAATCTCTTACTACACAAAATAACATACAACTAACCTAGAATAAGTGTCACCACATAAGGGCATGAGTTACTTGTTAGATCTTCACCAATGCTAGCCCCCATAAAAATTCACTCTCATACTATCAACACATGGAACATAGCCACTCCATACAAAGGAGGCATAACATCCCCGTTCATGGAAATTGGGTAAATCACTAACATGATTTCATGCACTACCCAATGGAATTAAAAATAGGCTAGCATCATAGATCAACAACTCACATCACATAAATAACCTTTAGAAGACTTACAACTTACTTATCAACACTTAACCTGTTCCTAAAATGAATCAAGAAGAAACATAATTTCAAAAAGGGAAAACAATCAAGAATTAAATATATTATCTAGATTTCCTAAATCCATTCTCAATCAGTGATACACAACATTATAAATTTCCCAAAAACACTAATGGATTATAAATCCCTTTTGCAGACAAAAAAGAAAGCCTATCCTATCTGACACTTCACTTTCTTAATTATTTTAACAAGATAATATCAATTTTCCTATTCTACTCTTTCACATGTAAAATAATATTCAATGTGCCTTTGCATGCATTGAATTAAATCTTATGCTTTCAAAATAATATCCTATTATAGTTAAATGCATGCACCAATAAATTATTTACACATTTATCCAATGTAATTAATTATATATATATAAATGTATATTCACATTAAATATATTCTTAATCATATATATTTACATATATATAATTAAAAATTATTTAAAATAATATAAATATATACATTGCATATATATTTTTAAAAAAATATATTTAGAAAAAAGAAACCTAATAATTAAATAATATAATATTATATTATATATAAATATAACATATTATATAATAAAAAGTATATATTTAAAGAAAAATTGAAACTCGTTCATATTCTAGTTCGCACCAAAAGAAGTTTCTATGGCCTTTTAATTGTAAAGTTACAAAGCTTAAGAAGAGGGTGAGGAGGGGGGTCGGCCATACAACCGTCGCTCCCCCAAGCTTATATGGGAGTGGGCAAGCAGCCATGGCTGCCTCCACACTCGCCTCCCTTTGGGGCAGCGATGGTGGGGACAGCCATGTTCTTCCCCCCACACAACCCCTTAATACTCCCTAAAACAATTTTACTCGCACCTTTAAATATTTCAACAATGATTCCACAATGAATCCCTCAAATAATTTCACGATTCCACAGGTTCGTCGTATGACGACAATTTTAAACATAAAATATTTAAAAATTAAAAAATATATATATATGCATTTGTATATATAACAGTATATATATCTATATATATATATATATATTATATATATATATATAAAGATTACAACTCCATAATCAAATTGGGAAGAAAATTTTCAAAAAAACCATCTATAGGCAAAATTATGCAAATTTCCAGAAAACCCATAATTCTATAGAAGATTTATAATATCTCTTTTGTTTCCTTTGGAATTTTCTATTGTTTAAAAATCAATTTCCCTACAGAAGCTTTCAACAATTTTCAATATAGAAGATTTCAATAAATTTACTAAATCTTATAATGTTTCTCTCTGGGTTTTTCATTGTTTAAAATATCAATTTAATAGAGGCTCTCTAATTTCACTATAAAATTTTATACAGAGGCACTAAATTAATCACGAAAAATATTCAAATATAGAAGACTTACAAATTTTTGAAAGCAATTAAAAGCTTCTACTAAAAGACACAAATTTCTCTTACACAAGCAATCTTTCAATTTCTTTTTAATCAATTTAAAAATAACTTCTACTGAATTGAATTTTGTACAAACAATCTTTCTAAATCAACTAAATAAATTAAGCAATAAAAGAACCTGTTTTCTTGAAGCTTGAAGAAATGAAGGTTGGAGCAGATCTTTACCTTCATAATTCAATTTCCAGACCCTTTTCCCAAAATCACCACTTCCAGAAAGATGCAAAAATACAAAGCCCACAATATTCCTAAGAACCTCTTTTCAATTTTCAACAAACAATCTCTAAAAAAATATCCCTCTTTCCATTCCTATGAAGTAACCTCTTACCTCACTCAATTATGGCAATTATTCTCTGTGAGAATAATTTCTCTACAAGGGTGAGTAATAAATTCTTCTCACACACATGTCTAATTCAAAATATATTCTCAACCACCCACATATATTTTCTCAAGTCGTTTTAAACCACAATTTAATCCAACAAATCTATTTGCTTAATAAATAATTTAATCAATTAATTTATTTACTTAATAAAATAAATTTAATCACTAGGATTAAATTGCTTTACTAAATGGGGTGGGGGCTCTAGCTCGGTTGGCTAAATATTTCCTACTGCAAGAGGTTGGTTACGAGGTCTACTCTCCCCCATTCCTATGGTATCGGAGGGCATGTTGCACTAGCGCCACTGGTCACGTTAAAAAGTTTACCAGACGCACTACAGTTTATAGGGGGTCGTGCTACCCGATTCCTGTAGTCTAATAAAAAAAAAAAAAAAACTTGCTTTACTAAATAAATTAAATTAAATTAAATAAAAAAAATTCAATAATATTATTTAAAATTGGTAAGATAAATACAAAAATCATATAAAGCATTAATTTAACATTAATTTCCATAAAATAAACCTTGCATAAATAAATAACAATTAACAAGACAAACGTGAATATGATAATCAAACATACCAAACATGGACTGACCCCACACTGTGGCTAGGGTGTAGACCTGACACAAGTAACCTAGCTACTATCTCCCAATCAACTTTATCATTGGCTTGACACACTGAAAACTGTGGAGCATGGTAGAGTCAATGTCATGTATCTACAAACCTATAAACGAGGTATCAAAAACACATATATAAACAACATCACAAAACAAACTATGAAGAGGAAATCACGGAATCACAAAGAACTCGCAAGAAAGTGATGCAATCCCATCCCCTTCACCAATACACTTATCACGAACTCAAAATTCCATACTTAATAAATTACTCAAGTGCAATAATCATTTTATAAAAAACTAACATTATTACACTAATCAAAGCATTTCAAATAAAGCAATAGAGAAGATACATCACACCACCAAAAATAGTCCACATCGCCCCATAAATAGCGATCAAAATATCAAAGCATTGTAATCTAACATAAGAGAAAAATAGAGGGGTGTTACACCCTCACTCCCATCAATTGGAAGTTGTCCAAAACTGGTGGAGATTGCTCGATCTTCCTTTATAATTCTAGAACCCATGGATTCTATAAGAGATTGGGAATATCTTGGAAACTTATGTGTGTGCGGAGGAAAGGAAGAACATGGATGGTATTGGTTCATCTATAAGGTTTTGTGTGGAAAATAAACTAGGGTAGAACAAAGGGGACAAAATTGAGCTGGCGACAGATTGCGGGGTCATGGACAAAAAATACTTCCAGATCTGATTCCAAATTCAAAACTCATAAAGTCATTGGGGTGAAGGGAATCTTGGACTCCCCCTCTAAGGTGGCATGCAAAAGATCGAAGGTTCCGCAACATTTGTCTTCTTCAACTAAACTACCAGTGAAAGATGCCAAAGATGAAATGGAAGTGAAAGTTGTAGAAAATCCTACATCTTTGTTTGAAGAGGGCTTGATGAATGTTGGTGTTTTCTCGGGAGACATCAAATATGACTTCAAGGAAAAATTGGTAGAAGCCATTGATATTTTGGAAAAAAAGTGTAGACAAGAGGATTTGGATGCATTGATTGAGGTGGGGAGTGAGATGGTAGAACTTGCTAAGGCAAAAAAAAGTGGCTCCCTGAAAATAAATGAAGAAGATGATTTTGATGATTGGACGAATGGCCCAGGGCTATAAGATTATGATCTCCCCTTCTAAGAGAAACATATTCTATTCATAGGAAAGAAGTAAAAAATCATGGAGGTGGACAATAGAGAGGCTCAAAAACTAGGAATAAGTAAGAAGGAAATGCAAAAGAGCTCCCCATATTGTGGTGAAAGTAAAATGAGGGGTAGAATCCCAAACTAGGAGAAGCTCAAATGGGATGGGGAGGCCAATGGACAATGTAACATCCTAGATTTTTCTGCAAGCATGACTAGATAAATAAAGTTAAATCCTAATCTAAAATCTAAAATCTAACAACAAAGAATGAGGAAATAAACTAAACTAATAAAACCAAAATGATCTCACCGAATATGCATTCATCCCTTCGAATTATCTTGATTGTTCTTCTCCATTTTTTCTTTTCAGTATTCTTGCCCTCAGATTTATGTATTTGAATGCAAGTACAGTATTGTCGAGTGTCTAAGAAAAATATAGAAGTTGAATCTCTTCTCAAAAGTATGTGATTTCGGGAGGAGGTATAATGACAATGATAGGCCATTTTATAGATTTTGTGTTTTTGAACAATCGACTCAGATTGAAAGAGAGATCGGCAGATGAGATTGATGAATGCCATGTGATGTGAGTTATGTGTCAGATAGAACATGAGTTAGAACGTGAGTCAGAACACAAGTTCAGGAAAGACTGAAGATAGAGACTAAGTTAGAACGTGAGTTAGAACACGAGTTTAGGATCTTAATCTCCAAAAATAGAAGAAATAAACTTTGTATGCAAAAACCAAAGTTGGAACTCGAAGACTAATGCATTTGAATGCAAATAGGAGTTAATTAATTAAATAAAGATATTTAATTAATAAAACAAACCATGCATATGAGTTGGAACTAGTTAACTAACGAGTTGTGACGCAGAGTCTTCTCATAGAGATAAACTGGTGTTGAATTTAGAGATAATTGGAGAACTAAAAATAGATCTCGAGTCAAAAGGTGAGTGAATGACTTAGATAACTAAATGATAGATGAATGTTACATAAACAATTAAAATATGAATTAAATGTTAATTTAATTCAACATTCGAAAATGAGAGATTAATTAAATAAATAAAGATAATTATTTAATTTGACTGTTTGAAAAGGATAATATGAATAATTAAATAATAAATATTTAATTATAGATAAAGGGGGTTAGATGAATAATTAAATAAAGATATTTAATTATAGTTAGAAAAGTATGATAAAGGGGTAATTAAATAATAAATTATTTAATTGAATAGATAAAGGGGTATTTATGAGTTAATGAATTAATTAAAAAGGGATATTTAATTAATAGAGAAAATATGTGTTAGAAAGAGGTAATTAAATAATAAAAATTATTTAATCATGACCATGGATAATAGAAAATTATGTCGAATGTGTACTCACAGGCCTAGACCAATTTTCGGTATCTACAGTTTGCCCCTCTTTGATACAATGTTGGTACAACATTGTGTCAAATAAAATATGCCCCGATCGTGCCCTAGCATGAAACAGGTTAAGCTATGCCCCCTCTGAAAAATTGGAAATATTCGCGATAAGTCAATTTGATAGTCAGAAATGCTATGGAGTCGATGGAAATGAATTTGGAGTTGATATGGACAAATACGGGTCATTGGAAGTTGAAAGGCTAAGCGGCCAATAGAAAAGGTCTGAAGAAATGCCATTTCTAACCCACCTATAAATAGGAATTAGGGCTAAATTCAATTCATTTGCACCAAGAGGAGATAGAAAAAAAGGAGTTTTTGCTCTGAATGGCGAACGAAATAGCACCCATTCTGTACACTGCACATCAAGGTTATCGGATCTAGACATTCAGGAGGCCAGCCGACGCAGAACCACCGGTATGTACTTGAAAATGAACTTGTTAAAATTAGTTTTGCACGTAGTTTTAGGCAGTTGAAAAGTAATCAAGCAAATGTGGTTCATCGTAAATGACACATTTGCCATCGTATTCGTCGCATCTAACTGTGAAATGACGCATCTGTGAAAACGTGTGAGGGCTAGATTTGGATGTTTTAGGAATGACCGCATGTGAAGCATAATGCATCACATGTGTAGATATGCAACACATGTGTGGTAGGAATAAACACATGTGTAGTTGTGAACCACATATGCTTTTGTGAAATGCATGTGTTGAGATTAGGTGGGGGGAGAAACGTGCACCGCATGTACAAAAAAAATGCACCGCATGTGGGTTATGGAACCACATGTGCAGTTGGGTAGAATCGAGGATAGGTAATATGTGATGCATATGTAATATGCAATGCAAGTGAGACTCTATTCAACGTATTTGCAAAAATGCACCACATCTGTAAAAGTGAGCCGCATTTGATTGATAAAATTTTCAAAAAAAAAATTTCAAGAAAAATTTGAAAAATGCTGACATCATGGTTAAATTGCAAGTGGTGTTAGATCCTATTTATACACGGGAGTCATGACCAGACACATTCGACCTACGAGATAGGTTGAACTCTGTAGAGATTCGGCTTATATACAAGCTAGGCCTACATCACTATTTGTCGATGCCTGCCATTCGGGAAAACCGAGGGATGTTGATGACACTTTGTGAGCGATGGCATTCAGAGACATCATCGTTTCATTTACCAATAGGGGAAGCCACTATAACATTAGAGGATGTGTACAGGATTATGAGATTACCTATTAGAGGTGAGCAGGTTATGTATGATACCTAGTGAGGATTGACGGAGTTAGCACGGTTCTATCAGGTGGATGACATCAGTAGGCTCGGGATCAAGCATTATGAGATTAGATGGCCAGTACTAGTAGATAGATAAGATCGGATTGACTGTATCCTATGTACATTGATTGGGGGTATAGTGCTTCTAAACAGACGGGGTCACGGATTTCCAGTGGGATGGGGAGCTATGTTGGTCGGCATGTTGGAGAGTGAGATGAGATATGCATGGGGTCCATGTCTACTTGGGATGTTGTACTTCCATTTACATGACATCACCTATAGAGATGCACAATCATTGAGCTATGGGATGACACTATTGATGGTATGGGGTTGGGAGAGGATAGTTGTTTTCCATCCTCCAGTTACAGTAGAGAGAGAGGAGAGACACCTATATGTGTTTCGATATATAGGACAGATTATGCAGACCCATGTGGGAGACACAGGGTATTGGAGACACACACTGGACATTCTTGATTAGTTCACATGGAGACCTTACATGGATTGTGAGGAGTGGGTGGATGAGGATATACATTTTCCATTCTATAGATAGACACAATATCTCATTGGGAGGACTGTTTCTAGTGTTCACATTATTGAGCGACATCTACCATATAGAGTTTTGAGATAGTTCGGGGAGGTTCAAGATGAGCCTCGAGGTAGAGCAGAGTTTTCTTGGTCGTCGAGAGAGGTTCCATGGTGGGGACCCATGATTCTAGTGGCTACTACGGAGGTAGACATATAGGCATTCCAACCAGTACAGTGGGGATGGAGAGATGGATTAGCAGATCTAGGGACTACGGTTGCATACGATGCATGGTGGGTGGTTCATCAGCCGATTTCTTATATAGATCCTGACCAGCTAGCACCAATCGAGAGACAAGGCACAGGGCCAAGAGGATGACGGAGAGGTGGAGGTGCCAGAGTGGGTAGAGTTTGTGGTAAAGGTGATGGAGCTGATGGTAGAGGCGGAGGTAGAGGCGGGAGATGAGGATGGAGAGGATGGAGAGGGGGTCAGGCAGGTGGACATGTACCTATTTAGGAGGCAGTAGCAGTTGATGTACCGATGGAAAACATCACTGGGATAGTGGATGTACATGTTGGGGGTGAGCATTATGCAACGAAGGTAGTGGTTGAGGAGCATGTAGAGGTAGATATCAAAGTAGAGGATGTTGCACAAGATGTAGATATGGATGTGGCTATAGACACTCTGGGTATTTTGATAGGGTATGGAGAGGAGGATGTTGAGGATGATGTTGAGGAGGAATTACAGATGGAGGATTAGGAGAGACAACTCAAACATCGGATAGTAAAGGGGAGACGGGATGAGGATTATCCTAGATATGGTGACAGGGAGGCTTTGGAGGAGAGACTCAGACTTATGACTATAGAGTTTGAGGTGATGAGACTAGAGAGAGATAGTGCCTACATAGAGAGGGACAATGCATATGTAGAGAGGGACAGTGCTCGCATAGAGAGGAATAGTGCTCTTATGGAGAGAGACCAGGCTATAGCACAGAGACATGAGATAGAGCAGTAGTTCACAGAGGTTAGATGCCTTTGTAGTGGGTCCTCATTTGATGGCATGGTACAAGAGTTGGTCAGATCAGTGGAGAGAGACACTTATTACAAGGATCTTTATGAGGCAGCAGTGCCGACAGAGAGATAGGCTCCTAGCTTTTTAGAGGTGCACAGTCAGAGATCACAGGGTAGGAGTCATAGGACACATAACACTGAGGGGGTGGTAGGACCATCGAGGATAGGTCCATATGAGAGGCCTTCCACCTCACAGAGAGCACCTTCGAGTCTTTTCCCACCACCATCACCATGTGACAATAGGGGTAGCGGGACACAATGAGAGGGTTTCCTTTATGTAGACACTTGTATTTTGATCAAAGAGCCTGCGAGCTCATGTTTTATTTATGGTTACATTCAGACTTTGTACTGTGACACACTATTTGAGCGATATATATATATATGATTTTTGTGGCTTCTATATGATATGCAATTCTATGTTATGGATGATGCTTTATTTCTAAATGATTATGTTTCCTAGATGATGTATATACACGTGTTATGAATGAATGTTTCTATATGTTGTGGGTTATGCATTGAATGATGATGTGGATGTATTTATTTACTTATGAGATGCTTATTTATATGTGATGGTAATATGTACATGCCATGTTTACCTTATATATGTTATGATGATGCAATGCCTATTATGTAGTGAAGATGAAAGTTACTATCTATATGTTGAAATGCAATGCAACTATATGAAATGTTTATTGAATGTATGCAAATGATCTACTATTTTTATTGTGTCACAAGACTTTATCCTAATGTCAAAGAAGAGAAAAGTTAGGATGAAAATTAATTTAGAATGTTAGTAAGAAACAATTAATGTTGATTGATGGAGAAAATGATATGATTACGGTTGATTGATTGAGAAAAGGATATAATCTTCGATATATTTTTAAATACGCTATACTTGCTTGTTATCATCATTGGGTGGGATTGACACAGATGGATAGTACACACTATGATATGAGATAGACCATAGTGTAAAAAGTTATCCACTTGTGAAAAATAGTCAGTCATAGACAAGGAGTGTCTTAACTCAAACTAAGGACAAGATGCCCCAGTCATTTTGTTGAGACAAACCATAGACAACAGAAAAATAAAATATGGGTCATGAGATGCCATTGCTCCTCTAAATCCTTGATAGGACATCCTTGAGGAAACTAGTAACATGACTCAAAAACCAATGTTAAAAAGATATTTGATAGACAAAGGCCAAAGAAAAAAGAGTCCCAAGACATCGTTGCTTCTCTAAATCCTTCAAGGGATATCCTTGAGAAAGCTCGTAGCAGGATCTTGCACAAATCGATAAAAAGATAAGACAAAATAAGATATAAAGTCATAAAGCCAAATAAATATATTCGCCAAAACTTGATCTTTTGGGATTTTTTGATGTTGATGTTTGACATAGCGTAATGTGAGAGAATGAAACATACCACATAAGATGTTGAGTCTACTTTCGACTTGGTGACTTTTGTATAAGGCATGACAAAGCTTGGTTTCAGTAAGACACATGATGTATAAGATATTGGAGTCTGATGACGTTGAAGTGACAAGCCACATGAGACTATGATAATTTGATGACATCTATTGAGAAGAAAGACATATCTTGCGTAAGACATAGGTTGATCACTTTGACAATGTGTTTGATATTGACTTGATGACTTTGAGATGTTTTTTCGTGTTGTTGCATGAATTGTTTTGATTCTTGGACTGATAAAAGTGTGCGTATGTGTAGAAAGTGTATGATATGAGATGATACCCTAAACTATGATATGCAACTTGTGTGATAGTGATTGTGAATGAACCCTATTGGATTGACCTAGTGTGGTCTCAGGAGCTCATCAATTGATTAGCCTTGCCTACGTTGTACATGCAGAGACCTTGTAGTTCGACACAACCAATGACTTTGAATGTACAAAGCGTCATGATTTTATGTGTGTGATACATGACAAACCTAGAATGAAAGACCTAATGCCTCGGGGGCACATCGATTGATGGTCTTGCCTACGTCCCAGTTGTAGAGGCAATGCAGTTCAACTAAAGTCTATGGCTGACTTAACATGACTAACTTGACATGATTGACAAGACATGACTGACTTGACATGATTGACTTGACTATGTTTTTTGGTATTTTTTGACTGTTTTGATTTTTTTTTTTTTTGGATTTTTTATGTTTTCTAATGTTTTTTGGATTTTGTAGGACATTGGCGATGGTGTGACATTATGTACAAGGTGTTAGGGAATAGAACAAGGATTTTCCCCTAGTCGGGAAGATGATTTGGAAGATGGAGTGGATAATGTGATAGAATGGACGCTAGATGTCAATCATTCCAAGGAATGGATAAGACAACCATTTATTATGAGAGATGGTGAAAAAGTCCGATTAGAATGATGGTAGACAGAAGAGCGAGCTTGACTACACATGGCGCCTGTTTGCCAGGTTTTCACCACACTACTTATCCATAGCACCACCGAAGTGGTTTTCACTATTGGATGGATTATTTCTCTTTACTTCTTTTTTTTTTTCAATTTTTTTTTTTTTGATGTTACAAAGATGCCTGTTTGCCAAGTTTTCATTAAGGTAACCATTTTTTTTTTTTTTCATTTTGTTGTATTTTTCTAGATTAAGACACGGATTCTCAGAGACTAAGCATAGAACCTCTTTAGATGCAGACTATTGATAGGGGACAAAAGTGATTCTCCTTCAGGAGTAGAGATTTGGTATGCTCCTGATCCAAAGGCTTATGTGACAATATACGACTCTAACCAGTTAGGCTCAAACTTACCTAGTTTCTCACGTTCAACTTGATTCTTAGGATTCTCCATTAATACCAGGTCACCAATGTCAAAGTGTCTATTGAGAACCTTCCTATTGTAGCTACGACGAAGATGATTCTGATATGCTTGTAAATGATCTAATGCTTTCTGTCTTCGCTCATCTAGAAATTCTAGCTCTTGTAACCTAGAGACACGGTATTCTTCATCGTCGATATGACCCTTCAAGGATACCTGTAGAGAGGGTATTTCAACCTCAATAGGTAAGATAGCTTCGGACCCAAATATGAGGGAATATGGAGTGGCGTCGGTGGGAGTACAGATGCTTGTATGATAAGCCCATAAGGCAGGATTAAGATGTAGGTGCCAGTCATGACCAGCGTCATTGATAGTCTTCTTAAGGATTCTAACAATGGTCTTATTAGATGCCTCAGCTTGGCCATTACCTTGTGGGTAATACAAGGTGGAGAAATGGTGTTTGATGTGGAATTCTTCACATAAATGGCATACTTCTTGGTTCTTGAATGGGCGGCCATTGTCTGTGTTTATGGATTGGGGTACACCATACCAAAAAATGATATAGTTTAGGATAAACTTAGATATTTGTGTGCTGGTGATGTAGGTCATGGGAATAGCTTCAATCCCTTTGGTGAAGTATTTGGTGGTAGTGATGATGAATTTGTGGCCATTAGATGATGAAGGGTGTATCTTACCTATGAGGTCAAGTCCCCATTAGGCGAAGGGCCATGGTGAAGTAATTGGATGAAGCTCCTGCGTGAGCACTCTTATCAAGTCTTTATGTATTTGACATTGTCTACATTTCTTTACAAAGACGTATGAGTCTTTCTCCATGGTAGGCCAATAGTAACCTAGTCTCATAATCTTATGGGCTAGGGTAGGACCGAATGATATCCGCATATACCCTCATGTACCGCTCTCAAAGTTGTTTGTGCTTCCTCAGCATTGAGACATCTCATAAGGGCATTATCTAAGGTGCATCTATATAGGGTTTCTCTGATGATGGTGTACTTAGCTGACTTTTGGATAAAGGTTTGACATTGGTTATTAGACAAGTCTTGAGGTAAGGTTTGATTAGTGAGATAGTCGAATATGTCTTTATACCAAGGAGACATAGGACCCACAATGGTACACACTATCATAGTATCGGGGACATCATAAGTGGTGATCAACAACTGTTCAACTAGAAACTTGAACTTAGGCACATTACTCGGAATATCCAACAAGGAACCCACGGTTGCCATAGCATCTGTAGCTCTATTTTGGATACGTGGTATTTGTTGAAAAGTTATATCATTGAAATATTGTTTGAAACTATCAGACATTCACTTGTAAGGTGCAAGCTTCTCATTCTTAGTCTCATAATCATCATTTACCTGTCGGATTACCAGTTGAGAGTCACCAAAGACATGTAGGCTCTTGATTTTCCATTGAGTTGCCATTTTTAAACCTATCACTAAGGCTTCATATTTTGCTATATTGTTGGTACAAGGGAAAGCAATCCTGAATGATTTGGGAATGGTATAACCTTGAGGTGTCACAAATAAGATACCAGCTCCTGAACCATGATTTGTATGTGACCCATCAAAATACAGTTTCCATTCAATTTTAATGTTAATGTTGAAAAGAAATTCATCTAGAAAATCTACCACTAATGGATGGTTTGCCTTTATAGGTGTATCTACTTGTTGATCTGCAATCACTTGTCCTTTTATAGCCTTCCTCTCGGCATACTAAATGTCATACTCGCTAAGTATCATAACCCATTTAGCCAATTGGCCTGTTAAAGCTTCCTTACTTAGGAGGTATTTAAGTGGATCGATCTTTGCAATTAGCATTATTTGTCTATTGAGCATATAGTGCCAAAGTTTTTGGGTAGCAAAAACTACTGCAAGATAGGCGTGTTCTATGTTGCTATAATTCAATTCATAGCCCACTAAGGTACGACTGATATGATAGACTGCTCTCTCATGACCTTGATCATCATGTTGTGCGAGAAGAGCCCCTAATGCCGACTGAGTTGCTGAGATGTAAAGTATCAATGGTTTTCCCTATGTGGGTAGCATTAAGACTGGTGGAGTAAGCAAATAGTCCTTGATTTGTTGGAAGGCCTCATGACATTTAGGTGTCCATACAAATGGTACTCCTTTCTTGAGTAAATGCTGAAATGGATGTATTTTATCTGTCAGTTGTACTATGAAACGCCTAATTGACTGTAATATTCCTTGTAGAATTCTGATTTGACCAATGCTGGTTGGAGGAGGCATTTCTATGATAGCTCTTACCTTCTGTGGATCTACTTCAATGCCTCTTCAAGAGATGATATACCCTAACAGTTTTCTTGATTTTACCCCAAAGACACACTTCTTCGGATTTAGCCTGACATTGTAATTCTCTAGCCTCTAGAATATCTTGTCTAAAACCTTGAAATGATCTTCCCTTGTTTCTAATCTGGCTATAATTTCATCTACATAATCTTCCATGAATGTATGTATAAATTCATGAAAAATTGTAGTCATTGCCCGTTGGTAAGTGGCTCCTACATTCTTAAGGCCAAACGGCATAACATTCCAATAGTATGTACCCCATGGACACATGAAAGGCCTCTTATGTTGGTCTTTAGGTGCTATCTTAATCAGGTTGTATCAAGAGAAACCATCCATAAGGGATAGCATCTCGTATCCTGCTGTTAGATCCACGATCATGTCGATATTCGGCAAAGGAAAGTCATCCTTAGGGCATGCCTTATTGATGTATCTAAAGTCCATGCAAATGCGAATGCCCCCAGTTGGTTTAATCACTATTACAAGATTTGATATCCAATCTGCATAGTCTATTATCCTTATGAATCCTATATCTAGGAGTTTCTTAAGTTCTACTTTTACCAGTAGAGCAATTTGCAGATGCATTTTCCTTAGCTTCTGTTTGACTAGCTTAATACTTGGTTGTAGTGGTAAATGATTCAATATTAGGTCAGTATCCATCCCAGGCATGTCAGCATACGACCATGCAAAGTTTATTTGTCTCTTTTGGAAGAAGACCTCAAACTCATGTTGTTCTATCTCTGTTAAAGAAGATGCAAAATATACTATTTGAGGATTCTATTTTGTACCTATGTTGACTGCAATAGCCTCTTCTACTAGCATCGGTGACTTTTCCTGTTCAATGGGGAGAATATTTAAACCTCTATCCTTGGGTGCCTCAGAGAGGTTTTCGCACTCAGATACGTCCTTTATTTTGACCTTTTCATCATCCAAAGGTGCCTTTCAGTTTTCACCTAGGGACTCATCATTTTTATTTTCATTGTCTTTGTTATTTTCATTCTCATTTTTGTGACTAGAGGTGTAAATAGACTCCCCGAAATATGCTTTATCATCCAAGTCTATGGTAAAACCTGCTTTATGATCCCCTCTTGATATGCCTTCTCTAAGTTCCATGAACTCAACAATTGCTTCATCATTCTTGAATGTATCTATGACAGGTGTACCTTGTTGATCCAGTCAATAAGTTCAGGATAGATAAGGTGCATGCCATCATCAGAGTTCTTAAAGGTAATGGTTGACAAGGTGAGTATAGAATTGTTGACATGGTCGTAGAAGTTTTGGACCAACTCCTTCTTGTTCTTCCTCCTAGGGGTAGGTATACTCTGATGTGGGACTATAGTAAGGGTAGATTCATCAGAAGATGGTTGTTTAGGTGCCCAAGATGAATGATCAAGGGTTTCCCAATAATAGTTTTCTTTCCATTCTGCTTTGGACAAGTGTTTCCTAGGACAAGGACTAGATTGTTTTGGTATAGGTTTCACGTTGAGTTCCAATTCTCCAAATAGGGCATCTATGTTCATAGTACTAGTAGATGAAAGGGATTCTAATTCACCATCGCTAGAGTAAGGGGATTCATCAAAAGATGGTTGTTTAGGTGCCCAAGATGAATGATCAAGGGTTTCCCAATAATAGTTTTCTTTCCATTCTGCTTTGGACAAGTGTTTCCTAGGACAAGGACTAGATTTTTTTGGTACAGGTTTCACATTGAGTTCCAATTCTCCAAATAGGGCATCTATGTTCATAGTACTAGTAGATGAAAGGGATTCCAATTCACCATCGCTAGAGTAAGGGGATTCATCATAGATTGGAGGTTTGTTGTAAACTAGGGGTTTGTCAAAAATTGGGGGTTTGTCAAAAACTAGGGGAAGTGGTTCATGAAATATATCGATGTCTGCACAAGCACCCACTTCCTCTTAATAAGATGATGAAGTACCAAGATACCCAATCCTAAGTGGTGGACACCCTATCCCTAAGTATTTCGGTCGTGGGTAGATAGTGATCAGTTATGTCCTTCCATTTTGATGTAGTCCTAGCCCACTGTGTCCATCATAGCCCTCATTTTGCATTATCTTAAAGCCTTTTCCATACTATTCTTTGGCTATTTGAATAGATGGGGAGGGGTATTCATGTTCTTCTTGATATAACCAAGAATCACCTTGATCCATAATTTCTTCACTTAACTCTCCCCATTTGGTCAATGTCATTGTAGGGGGAACATAAATTGTGACAACTGACTATCTCCTATTTGCCATGGGTAAGCCATATGCCTTAGGTGGAATTAGTTGAGTGACGCAATAGGATGCCTTTAAATTATATTCACCATAGCCCTTGTCTTGGATCTCGAGTTTAGAAGTGGATGATGGGGGTTTGAATGAAATGGTTTTAGTGAGATGTGATGGGTCAACGTATTGGGATAAAGTGGATGATGAGGCCTCTTGATTAATGGTACTTGTCATGGTGGAAGATCCCTTAGGCTTGTACACTATTGGAAAGGATCAGGATCACCATCAATAGTGACCTCTGTGCCATTATATAGGAACTTAAGACATTGGTGGTATGTTGAAGGTACAACTCTCATAGCGTGTATCCAAGGTCTACCTAACAACAAGTTATATGGAAGAGTGAGATCCAAGACTTTGAAGCTGGTGTTCATGATTGCTAGGCCAATTCTGATAGGGAGCATTACCACTCCTTTGGATGACCTTTCTTCATCATCATAAGCCTTGATGACTATACTCTTGGAAGTGTCTACACAATCTTCTGAGAATCTTAATGCCTTAACCAATTTTAGGGTACATAGGTTCAAACCTACACCTCCATCTACCAAGACTCGTCGGACTCTGGTTTGATGGACTAGGACTTCAAGATGTAGGGGGTCATTGTGATCAGACTTTTCAGTAGAGTAGTCTTGTTGGGAAAATGTGGCATGGTGCGAGTTGGTCAAATATCCCACCATTTCTTCGAAGCGATTGACATCCAAGTCCGTGGGAACAATAGTGTTCTCTAATGCTTTGTCAAGTATGGTTCGATGTTCTAGTGATAAGGTCAACAATTCCAAGATAGATATTTGTGTTGGGGTTTTACTCAATTGATTGAGAAGGTTGTACTTGAACTTGGACGCTTGTGTAGGTGGTTCAAAAGAAGGACCAGGAATAGTAATCTTAGTTCTGCATGTGTTCACATTACATTCTAGATGCTTCTTAATGGTGAAGGTATTGACATTCTTGTTTGCGGCTCGGAGGTGGTTTATGATCATTCCTTTACCATAGTCATACTTGGTATTGTTATAGTTGGCTGATGGATTATTCTGGGGTCCCGAACTAGAGGCTTTTCCTTTTGTTTGGTCATGTAACGGGTCCATGAAGACCTTATGATCACTGTTCTTAGTGTTTTTCTGCCCACCAACCTCTATGGTTCCATTTTCAACAAAGTCTTGTATTATGTTCTTGAGTTGACGACATTGTTGGAGGTTGTGCCCTTTGGTTCAATGATAGTCACAAAAAGAGTTATCATCCCACCATGAAGGTTTAAATTGTCCAGGATCATACTCTCTTGGTTCCAAAGGTTTGATGAGATTATGCTTAATCAATTCTTTGAAGATAGTCTCGATTGGTTGTCCCAAAGGTTTAAATTCACATGTAGGAAATCTCCTTTGTTGTGGTCTTTGTTGTTGTGAATTTTGGACATAGTTAGCTTGTTGATCTGGACTATTCATGGTGTCTTGATTGGAATGATAACCTCTAAGTGTGATTACTGGTCCAGTATGTATGTGCTTAGCATCCAGAGTGTCGTCATTCGTGACATTCTTATTCCTAGACCAGAACTTGTTTCTATCATTCGACACATTTGGATGTTGGACAATTTGACTCTTGCTTGGTATTTTTATTCTTCCTTTTTCAATAAGGCCCTTTTCAAGGATGATCCCCTTTTGTACCAAGTCTAAGAATGAAGTACAACAATGTACCCTTGGATCACTTCGCAATTTGGGGTTGATGTTCTCTAGGAATATTGTGACCTTTTGTTTTTCTGGTATTTCAACTAGATAACTACTAGCTAGACTTCACCATCTCTGGAGGAAAGTGGTGAAATTTTCACCATCTTCTTGTGTCGTGTGGCATAGGGTTGAAATTGTTACCTCATTGTCTATGTTAAAGGAAATTTTTTTGATAAAATTATCAGCTAATTCGCCCCAAGATTGTATACCATATGGTAATTTAGAGAACCATTCCAGTCCTATCCCAACAAGGGTTTGTGGAAATAGTCTCATCAAGTATGTGGGGTCATACACTATGTCCATCATGCTATTGAGAACTCTCTAATGTGCTCTAAAGGATTCTTTCTCCCATTATACTTAGGCAAAATTGGTATAATGTATCCATGGGGGAAAGGTGTCATATAGAGCGCTTTGTCAAATGGACATGGACATAGGTCTTGTGTTGAGATAGTTGGTTTTTCAGACATAGACATGTCCATCTGTTGTTGAAGAGCTTGCATTTTGTTTTGAGGGACATCGACTTGTGTCAAAGACATGGTGTTCATGTTATTTGGATCAATGTAGGTGCTCTAATATGCCATGTTTTGTGATGGGTTGTGATTTGGTGAGGGAATATATCCTGTCAAAATATTATGATTCGGGATAGGGATATTCCCTGTCTAAATGATTGAAGTTGGTATTGGAATGCTTCCTATCTGAATTGTTTGATTTGGTATAGCGATATTCCCGCCAACTTTGGATCTCTTACCAGTCATGTTGGTGCCAAAGGGGTTAAAGGAAGTTGCTCCCGTAGTGAATTGTAAACCTTGTGTTATGTTAAAAGGGGTTGTGTTTACAATTGAGGATGTTTGAGTTGGTATACCTGTTGGTATCGCTACGGTTATTTGGGGAATAGAGACACTTGATGTCACAGTTTGGGATGGTTGGTTTGACTGTGTTTGCAAGGCACAAATATCAAATCCTATGGGTAGTTTGGCACCGTCTGCTAGCAATTTTTCTAGATAGCGTTGAGGATCATTTAGCAAACATTCATCCATGAAGGATGCAAACTCAGGATCTTGAACTGCTACAGCTATGTCTTCTCTATAAATCTAACCATGTGTGTCTCTAGTGACATGTTTTTCTAGCAAAGGTTGGTGTGGTCATGTACTTCTTGATGGTTGGTCTCCAAATGGATTGATGAATTTGTTAGGGTCTGTCATTGCTTTGTGTTTCTTTTGGGATCTTGTTTCGACCATGAAAATTTTTGCTCAAAATGGGTAATGTAGACTGTTCCTAAAAATAGATATGACCTATGCCCATGTTTTTGGATTTTTTTGACACTAAATGATGTTGGTAAAATGGCTTCTAAAAGGACGTATGCTAAGATGACATGTGACAAGACGGACAATATAAAAAATGCGCTTAGACTATGATGATAAATGATTCTAAGATGGTATAACCTACCACCTATGGAATAAATGCATGCAAAGACTCATTGTTGACTAATGAACCTAACTGTATGACAAGGATAGTTGACAAGGTGAATTTTTCAAACTAGACTAATGAGCTGAAAACATCCACTAGATGTGACTAAAGTGACAAGGTTCAATGATTTCAACAAGCCGTAACATGAACGTTTCCAATGACGAGGAAAGTTATCTCTATTTCTATGACATGAAATTCCCTAGGAAGTAATCTATATGCATGTGACCTAGGATGACTATGACTAAGACGTATATGACACCTAATGATGGTAACTAAGATGTATATGACACCTAATGATGAAAGGTTTTTGAGCAAAATTTACCAATTTCTAATCCAAGGTTGATCTTTAGAACCTGAAGCAAATATTGACAATGATGTTTCAGACTCAGCTCGTAGTTTTGGATATTTTTTGTTGACAAGCAAATGTGGTTCACTAAACAGTTGCGGTGCAGGATTTGATAGATGCAGTTTTTGACAGTGCATGCAATGTTTTTGACAGTTGCAGTTTTTACTATGACAAATGCAGTTTACCAAAACACATGCGACTCGAAAACTGACAGATGTGGTTTTCCAATACACATGCGGCTCAAAAACTAATAGATGCAGTTTGCATGCACACATGCGACTCAGAATATGATAGTTGCGACTCATGATATGCAGACTATGAAGTTTGAAATGTTTTGACAGATAGATGTGGCTTTTCCCCTAACAGATACGACTCGCTAATACACATGCGGCGATTAAACTAACAAATGCGACTCTATTTTCTAACAGTTGAATTTTTCCTGAAAGTTGAAATTTTCCCAAAAGTTGTTGACTGACTTTGTTTGTTTGATCAAGATTTTGATGAGTACAGCAAAGAACAAACACAACAATCAATGTATTTTTAGTTTTTTGATGGGAGGACTATTTAAGACTCAAAAACATGTACAACCTAGGCTTTTAGGATAATATTTGTTGAATTCTTACTTGGATTTCTCCAGCTATGCATATTTATGGCAAATGACTAGTAGCTCGACCCCACTGGCTCCCCTCCACAACACTCACTTATACAGGGCAGCCAAGCTACTGTATCCATGAAACTCCCATGGCATACATTTCATTTCTACACATAAATCGTAAAAATGAAAGATGGCTTCATAGGGCCGACCCTGCTGTGCCAACAAATAGGTAGGATTTTGGTAATTCTACAACAAATAGGTAGGATTTTGGTAATTCTACAACAAGGTTTTTAATAAGGGCATTCCATTCATGGGACACTATCCAACATCGGCGAGAGTCCATTTTTGTCCATCTTGTCAGAATAGTGTGTGTGATTCATGGGCTTTACCCAAGGGTCCTCTTTTATATACCAATGGGAAGCCGCTTGGCTTTAGCGTGCTACCAATCTGAGTCATCTTGGGGTGAGTAGTTTTTCCCACTAAGACAAGCCCAAGTTCTAGAGTCAGCAACCATTTCTCTTACACCCAAGATCGCATTATGCACAAGGGGAGAGGATACTTCGGTGTACTGAATCGTAAGGGTGACAAAAACATGCAAAGCACCAGACAAAGAAGACAGTGGTTCTTTTTAATCCAAACAACAATTTTTTATCTATCAATTAGAAAATTCATATTAATCTTGACGATAATTGTCTATCTACCAAACAAACTTGCTAAATAAATAAACACATTGACACTAGGTCCTGCATGCAAAATTATTAGTAGTTCTGGTTTTGTTTTTTTTGTTTTTTTGTCTTCTACGCTTCGTCCTATAAACAATATGTTATTCCACCTTAACACAACTAAAATAAA
The DNA here is from genome assembly GCA_007115665.2 of Sequoiadendron giganteum. NCBI lineage: Eukaryota > Viridiplantae > Streptophyta > Pinopsida > Cupressales > Cupressaceae > Sequoiadendron > Sequoiadendron giganteum. Next base: position 469,079,160 of record CM021105.1, read on the forward strand.
CTATTAGTGAAAATCAAAATAGCTTCAAAAGTGAAAAATAAAATATGAATGTACGGAAATCAACAAAAACAAGTGAAAAAATTTTACCGACCAGATGAGGCTTTTGGAGCCACAGATGCGGTTCGACTGTTGACAGGCGGATGCAGTTCACAAATTTGTTGACAGGTGGGTGCAATTCGTGGCTTCACAGATGCAGATTTTTATGACAGATGCGTCGCTATTTTTCACAGATGCGGTTCACGGATATAGATGCGTTCTTTTGCGTAACAAATGCGGTGTGCTCTATGGAAAACCTGCAAAAAAGAACAGAAAATAGAAAAATAGAAAGACGAAAATATGTATGAATTTTGAAGCGTGTTCATGTCGGGTTCACCAAATCTAACATCCTAGATTTTTCTACAAGCATGACTAGATAAACAAAGTTAAATCCTAATCTAAAATCTAAAATCTAACAACAAAGAACGAGGAAATAAACTAAACTAATAAAACCAAAATGATCTCACCGAATATGCATTCATCCCTTTGAATTATCTTGATTGTTCTTCTCCATTTTTCCTTTTCAGTATTCTTGCCCTCAGATTTATGTGTTTGAATGCAAGTATCGTATTGTCGAGTGTCTAAGCAAAATATCGAAGTTGAATCTCTTGTCAAAAGTATGTGATTTCGGAATGAGGTATAATGACAATGATAGGCCATTTTATAGATTTTGTGTTTTCGAACGATCGGCTCAGATTGAAAGAGAGATCGACGGATGAGATTGATGAATGCCATGTGATGTGAGTTATGTGTCAGATAGAACATGAGTTAGAATGCTTGTCAGAACACGAGTTCAGGAAAGACTAAAGATAGAGACTAAGTTAGAATGTGAGTTAGAACACGAGTTCAGGATCTTGATCTCCAAAAATAGAAGAAATAGACTTTGTATGCAAAAACCAAAGTTTGAACTCGAAGACTAATGCATTCGAATGCAAACAGGAGTTAATTAATTAAATAAAGATATTTAATTAATAAAACAGATCATGCATATGAGTTGGAACCAGTTAACTAACTAGTTGTGACGAAGAGCCTTCTCGTAGAGATAAACTGGTGTTGAATTTAGAGATAACTGGAGAACTAAAAATAGATCTCGAGTCAGAAGGTGAGTGAATGGTTTAGATAACTGAATGATAGAGGAATGTGACATAAACAATTAAAATATGAATTAAATGTTAATTTAATTCAACATTCAAAAATGAGAGATTAATTAAATAAATAAAGATAATTATTTAATTTGACTGTTTGAAAAGGATAATATGAATAATTAAATAATAAATATTTAATTATAGATAAACGGGGTTAAATGAATAGTTAAATAAAGATATTTAATTATAGTTAGAAAAGTATGATAAAGGGGTAATTAAATAATAAATTATTTAATTGAATAGATAAAGGGGTGTTTATGAATTAATGAATTAATTAAAAAGGGATATTTAATTAATAGAGGAAATATGTGTTAGAAAGAGGTAATTAAATAATAAACATTATTTAATCATGACCATGGATAATAGAAAATTATGTCAAATGTGCACTCGTAGGCCTAGACCAATTTTTGGTATCTACAAACATAATAAGTTTAATGAGATGCTTAAAGTAGGGAAGAGTGATGCTCTTCATGAACAACCATGAAAATATTAACATGAAATGTTATGGGCTTAAACGCCCCTAATAAAATATGCCTAATCAAGCGTTAGTTATAGAATTTCAAGTAGATGTAGGTATGTTGCAGGAAATAAAATTGAATGAGAAAGAGCAGGAAAGTTGAGGGATCAAGTGGAAATCCTTGAGATGTGTAGGGGTTGATGTAGATGGGGCCTATTATGGCTTGATGATTTTTTGGAAGCCACAAATGGTGTCGATAGAAGAAGTCAGTACTAGTAGACATTAGATCATCTATCGGGTAAGGAGTCTCATCTCAAATCTTCAATTCATTCTCATTAATGTTTATGGCCCTAATTCATGCATCCAAAAAATGTTAATTTCGTATGAATTAGATTTAGTTTTGAATTAGTCTTTGTAATATTTTTGCATTCTGGGGGGGATTTTAATGCTATATTGAGATTAGCTAATAAAATAGGGGTGTGTGAAGACCTCTTTAATCACAAGTGTAATTTAAAGACCTTGTTGACCAAAACATGCTAATGGAAGCTCAAATGGGGAATACAAATTACACTTTGATAAATTGTAGGAAAGGCTTTAGTAGTATAGTAGAAAAACTCTATCGGTTCCTCTTCAAAGGGGATTTAAGTAGATTTCCCTTCACATTGGAATGCAACATTCTCCGAGGGGTGGGGTCGGATCATTTTCTGATCTGTTTGGAAATTTGTGGTGAAAGAAGTCCAATAAGGTTCCCATTAAATTTTGAGTCTATGTGGCTTAAAGACCTAAACCTCAATGACTTGGTAATGCATTGGTGGTTGGAGTGCAATCTGGGAGGCTCCAAAATGTTCAATGTTATGACAAAGTTAATATAGAGACGAAAAAAATACATTTTTTCATCCTACACATCTAATCCTAAGCTTACTAACATCGTTTCTTCCTAAATCATCTTTTTCTAATCATCACATTTCATCTCTTAATTAAATAAATCAAATTTATTTGATTAACTCGTTCTCTTCTATTAATTAAATAAATCATTTTGTTTAATTAATCCTATAGTTCCTCTTTTAATTAAATAATTTACTTTATTTAATCAATCTCTAAAGTTATCTCCTTAAATTAAATAAATTAATATTTATTTGGTTTAATCTAACATCATCCCCCTTTAATTAAATAAATCAAACTTTTATTTAATTAAATCTAAAATCATTATTCCTCTCAACTTTGATTTATTTAAATCCTATAATTCAAAATTGTCAAATCACTTAATCTCTACTTAAACTGATCAAATTATGATTAAATCTAATCATAATCACTTCAATCCTCTAGATTTTACAACTTTCACCAATAAAGCAATTTAATTGATTTATTAATTCATCTATTTTCCCTCAACTTAGCATCAAAAAGGAATATTCTTCAAATTTGAAAATCCCTCCAAAAGGGATGAGTACATCCAACAAGTCATTAGAGGCCTCTTACATGCCTTCTTCCTTGAGCCAAGTGGAATTTACTCCATTTCTTATTCCCTCTAAACTTGTCAACTCAACAAATTCAAATCCACCTAACCATATTTATGTGCACATTCATCCAAATGTGCTCATTCCTCCAATCACATGTGGACAAGTGGTCTACTCTAATTGGTTAGTCTTTTATCCCACACTCATCCATTTTTCTTATTCTTCCATTCTTAAATCTATAAATAGAGTGTCTCTCCTATTGAATTGATCATCCACAATCCATGCAAGCTTACTCTACTCAATTTCACTTGCGATTTCATCCATTTTTATCACAGTTTGATAGTTTTATCAAGGTTATTGGAAAATTGCATCACATAATCAAGAATCGTCATCCAAGATCATCAAATCACATCAAGGAGTTGGGAAAGGGCCATTTTCTACACATAAATGACACCAATTCCCCCATAGGATTGAAATTTTGCTCATTAGAATAGGATTTCATTGCTTTTGTTGTGTTGTTCCTCATTTCTTTCATATTTTGATGTTGCAATCTAATTTCATGGGGAATGTTTCTTCTATCTTGCATTTGAATATAATATTGTGTTTTTTCTTTATGTTTATGTAGGTATAGAAACTCCATTCAAATTTTGGTGCTAGAAGGAGGGCAAATTTGTGGGATTTCATCACTTTTTTTTAAGAAATTTTGTGCTTTTATGTGTTTTTTTGTAGTCCACAAGAAACTCCGCCACTATCAGTCAAGTGGCACTATATTGCAGCTCCAACTTCCAAATTGCGTCTTTGGAGTCTTCCCACCTGAAAATTTTGAATTCCAAACTCGACTGCGAGCTTTCCAAACTCCAAACAACATTGCTAGTCAAATAGAGCTGCAATCACGGTCTTTGTTTTATTGTAGAGCACTGCTCTCAGTCATAAGAAGTGCTATATTGTGTCGCTAACCTTTTCAAATAGTGTTGCACCCCCGGATTGCATCGATGTAGTTGGGTAAAAGGCATAATTTTGGTTATTTTGACATATGCTTTATTTTCTCCATTTTGGTTATTTGAACTTCTAACTAGTTTTTAGTCTTTGTAGGTTGATTTGATCAAGGTGAATAAAGGAAACTAAGACCAAAGGTTCTCCATGTCATCATTAACTCATTGTATCTAGTGTTTTTAAACACTTAAGGAGAAATTATAATCCCTCTTCCAAGGATTTCCTATATTCTTGCTTTTTAGGTTCACTAAATTTCATTTTGGTCTTAAAAAGAACAAGACAAAAGGCTAAAAAGAATCATAGGAAAACTCACTAAATTTTGTTTTGGGACATAATACATGAATAAACAACTATCACACTTGCAAATTGGTGCTTAAAAATAATTCACATTATTGCTTTGTGGTTAAAATGAACACGTGTTCTACTTATTTTGTAATCCCTTTCACAAGTTAATATCATCAAAAAGATGTATGCACTTCTCTCATGCTCTATATAAATCTTGAGAATCAAAATATCTTTTGTGATAATAGGTTGTATAAGTGATTACCTCCATATTTCAATTTGGATCCTTAAAATTGAACAAATCTTGCGAGTGTGAGTGGAGCATATCATGAGTGTTTTCTCTTTTTTTCTCAACAAAGATCGATCAAACTATGGGTATGTATTCTTGATTTTATTTATATTAGAGGGTCTTCCTTGGTGGAAAAAATTACTCACCCTAAGAGACCAACCCAATTGGTAACAGGCTAAATCCAACCGACTTCCAACCAGTATATAAGTGTGGGTACTCAAGGAAATTTTGAGTATCATGAGGATCATTCTGACAAGAAGGGAATCAATTGTCTCTTACTACATGGATGGTCCCCCATGAACAAAATGACCGCATTAAAATCCCTTTTTAGAAAGGCCAAAAATCCTTAATTGTTTGTTGGTGCAAGAATGGTCATTGTGAAGCAACCCCAAATTCTTACGACTTTTAGTAGAGATGAGAAGTATTCTAGGGGAGATTCATGGGTACTGATGCTTGGTTGACTCGAGAAGTGAGTGCACTATAAGGGGGATCCTGTGTGGTCAAAAATTTAATCATCCGCTAAGAGTAAGTGTAGCTGGATTCATCCATGTGGGAACCCAACAAACATTGTCTTTTTCATCCTAGGATTGTGCATATTCTTGGAATCAAAACACTTTCTTTGGATCTCAAAACATTTGAAAAAACATTCACAAGATCCTCCAAATTTCAAACCCTTTAGGGAAACAAATACCTTTGACGAATTCAAGCTCTCTTTATTTCCCTAGGGATTTCATCCTTAGAGACATCTAAGTATTTGGGTTCAATCATAATTTTTTCTCACTAAATTCAACATTAGGGAACTTTATCCTTAATTTCCTTGATTCTCACATAACGGACTTTGTGGGATGAAAATAAGTTAGGACATTAGACATCAAGTTTGAAAATCTAATCAAGAAGTGTTTGTGGTAAAAATAAGTCATTAAGAAAAGCTAAGAAACAATTGAACCCCACATATGTGTTCCTATAACTGATTTCCTGGAAGATCAAAATACGAAAACCAAAGTTCAAAAGTCTTATTCCAAAAGATCATGAAGAATGTCTTTCAAGGCTTCACGAAGATAGAGAAAGGTTGGTTTACAATTTTTATAAGAAAGCTTTAAGGAACGATCCTAACTTGTATGAGTTTTATTGCCAACAAAATCAAAGTCTCTATGAAAGGTTTGCATTTCTTACATAGGAAGTGTTAGAACCCAAATTTTTCATTCAAAACCATAAGGTTTTTCCCCAATTTTTTAAAATCCTAAGTCTTTATCCATTTGAACTCTTTATTTTCCTATCCATTTCATAAGAAATTCGTTTCATTGCCTTCCAAAATGCTAAAATGCCCTATAATTCATACCTCTAGCTTAAACTTTTTGAAGTTCCTATCTTGTCACTTCATACCGCTTTATCATAGTTAGTTATCAAGCAGTTCACGATTATGCAGTGGAGGATGAGCCTGGCAGTTAGAGAACAATTACCGCCACACTGCACATAGTCAATTTATTGACCACATTATTGTGGTGGTAGTGAGATAACCGGCACGGTGAATAGTAAGCAATGGAGGCTGGCAGTCAGAAAGTGTTTACCACAATACCACCGACAGTCAGGAGGTTGACCATGGTGACTGTGGTAGATGAAGGGAGAATGGTTAGTGTTTTATTGAATGGCTATCGCAGTACTATGGGAAGGAAAGGAGAAAGCCATGGTGATCACGGTGGCAGTCAGGTAAACGACAAAGGTGACAGAGATGACAGTTAATGAATAGGCTACTGCGCTACTATGGATGGTTAAGGAGGAGACTATAGTGGTGAGGTAAACAACTAGTAGTAAGCACAATAGTCAGAGAATGACTATCGTCGCACTGCAATAAGGCAGAGTAGAGACTGCGGTAAGGCGGTAAGCATAAGGAAGTCTACGGAGATGTGAAATATTAAGCGGTCGGTATAAAGTAAATATAAATGAAATGTAAAGAGTGGTGAATGTAGTAAAAGCCATGTGAATTAAAATAATAAAGGCCATAGAGATATAAACAAAGACTTCACAGCAATAAATCAAATGGAATATTAAGCAGCCGGTAAAGTATTAAAAGAAAAATTAAAAGACGAAATCTGTAATCAAAATATTTGATTTGTTGATAAGGCAATTTAATCAAATATTTTATTTTCTGTCAGGAATAACAAAAGGCTGTAAGAGTAAAATGAAAATTCGCGACTCTTGGAATTTACCCCTATAAAATGTGTTGAAAAAAAAGTAAAAGGGAGGAGGATAGTAGTTAGATTTTTCCCGAGAAGGGAATGGGATGGAAATCATGTACAAAATTTTCTTGAAGCAAAAGCAATGAAGATTAATGTTTCAAACTAGTGAATTTATCTTTGGTGCTCAGTTGTTGTGATAAAATAATACATATTCTTTATTTTTGGCTATCTCCAACTTGGGATCTTTTAACCATTTAAATCAACATATCAAGCATATCCCTGATTTATCATAATATATTCCATTTTGTGTGATTTGATTAATTGGTGTCTGCAAGCCCAGATTAAATTATCTTAATAAATCATAGTGGTTTTAAGATTTCTTTTGGATTGTTGAAGTAGAACTTGATAGAGAAACATTCCAGCATTGTTTATGCAAGTCATAGACTTAGTAAAGTTTTATGCCATCCATAGAATTTTTAGATTGCCTAAAAACTAGAGTTGAGCCAATAAGAGGAAATGCATATCATTTTTTGACTCCATTGCCCATGTGGATAGAAGGCACTGATCTGCCACAACGCAAAGATACATATTCATATCAAACATTTATTCAAAAACCTTTCATTTGTACAGTAGGATTAGGAGTACGTGTAGTAATTTTATCTATCCACTACCCATTTCCATTGTGGATAAATTGATAAACCAAGAAACACATTTAAATCTGCATCATTCATTAGGTACACCCGCCTTGGTCTAGCAGAACCTAAAGAGAAGAAGGTTCAATTGCATCAATTGGCCTTATACGTTGGCCAAAAGTGTTGTGAGATCTTGCCAACATCTCATGGTTCAAACCTACATTTTTGAGAACCAATAGTTTGGCGACTCCGCTGGGGAGTTACTCAGAAAAATTTCTAGCCTTTCCATTTATAGAGTCAACAAAGTGTCACATTTTTATTTTTTTGGAGATTCCACTGGGACAATCCATTTCATCTTCCTACTTTTGGAAAAGTAGGTGGTGAATATATTTTAATTTGATATATAATGCATGGTTGTTGTGGAGTAGTAACATTTTTTCAAGATGTCAGGAGTAGAGAGAAGATAACAATCAGTAAGAGAGTTGAAGGAATTGAGACAACAAAGGTTGCAATTGGACCAATAAATGCTACAAGTGAACCAACAATTGCTGCAATTGGGAGTCAAAAGTGTTCCAGATACATCAATGAATGGATCATCATGCAATAAGAACAAAGATACAAATGTCAGGAGATCTTGGACACCACGAGTGCCCCATGATGCAACTGAGAAGTCTAGAAACAAAGGTAATGTACTCTTCACACAAAATTACTTTTGATGAGTATACTCAAATTGAAGAGAGAGGCAAAAATCTTGTGGATGCCTTTTTTGATATAAGGAGATATAAGGGAGAATCTATGAGTTTTTTTTACAACAAGATGGTAGAAATTTGTATGCAATTACCTCCCTATTATAGGCCTACAAGACCCACATTTTTTGCATAAATTCTAAGAGCATCAGAGCTTGAATCAGTTTATTGATCAGAGTCATTAAAACAACATGTCTTTGATGTAGTAAATAAATTTATTGATTCCATGCTTGGGACAAGGTACATGGACATTGGCAATAATAAATCTATTAGTGATATCATGGATGCTCAAACAATGCAAAAAACAAAGGAAGCATGTGCTACTAGGATTTCTAATGACTATTGTTTAGATTTGGAAGATGATAGGGACACACCATCTAGAGAGTACATCAGAAATGTTTTAGAAGCTGTAACTAATAAAGGTATCATGCCATCTAATAGTGAAGGTATGGAGAGTCTCTCTTGCATAACAGATTATGATCCAGATTGTGAAGATGAAATTGTGGTTGTTGATCTACAACATGATGATTGTTGTAGTTCATATGGAGATCAAGAAATTGGAGAAATAGCAGGAGATTTGGATTAAACATGTTCACTCAGCAGTGAGCAAGTTTCAAATTTATTGACTCTTGAATACCAAAGATGTGCACATAAAAATAATTCCAAAGTTTTGGATCCAGCTTACATTTGTTTTGATAGTGAAAGTAATAATTCATATGACCCCATGTGCATCTCTCATAGTGATGAGAAATTATTTGAAGCTGATCAAAGATCCATGTGTGTCTAAGAAGAGGATGTTGGTTTGCATGTTGTTGATGATAAGTGTTAAGTATTTGTTGATTCAAGTATTATAAAAAAGACTGTATGGATCAAATGTGTGTGTCAATACCAACTGGTGATAGGAAAGAAATGTAAATTGATTTTGATAGTTTCATAAAATATTGATGAGATAGAATTTTTTGATTTCCAAGAAAAGCATTTAGATTTTCAGGTCCCAGTGTAGTTGCAGGCACATTCAACAATATATGGCAGTGAGCATGCCTATGAATGTTCTTTTTAATGTGGATACACTTTGTATGCTGAAGATGACAAAGATTTTTCATATGATAATAAGAATGATGAATGGAAAATGGTAAAATGAATATGAATCAGGTTGAATGCAATGATTTCTTGAAGGTTTTCAATGGTAGTGCATGGTGTAGGGTAGGTGGAATGGATAGTTTCAAAAGAAACCTGATGAGCTCTAATCAGAATAAAATCTATGACAAAGGAAAGTGCATCTTTTCCTTTTTGGGGTGGCCTGGGGCCATTCCTTATGGTTTGATTTTTGAACCATAGAAGGTACAGAGGATTAAGGATTTCCAGTGCATGGACAATTCTTAGCAAATCCTCTTTAAAAAATTATTTTCCATGCACAATAATTTTAAGGAATATTTGAAGGGTTTGGGTTTGCTAGTACATGGACATTCCTAGAAGTTCCCTTTTTGAAAAATGTTGGTTTTCTTTCCATGTACAGTAGTGTAGGGTTTTTCTCTATCTGTTCATTCCCTACATCTACCATGGCTTTCATTTTCATGTCATCTGCTTGGTCTTCTCTCCCAAATAATTTTGGATTCTTGCAATGATTTGAAAATCCACTCATCCCCAGCAAGAGCCACTATTAGAACCCAAAAATTTCATTCAAAACCCTAAGGTTTTCCAACAATTTTTTAAAATCCTAAGTCTTTATCGATTGGATTTCTTTATTTTCCCATCCCTTTAATAATAAATTTATTTCATTAGCTTCCAAAATGCTAAAATGCCTTATATTTCATACTGCTACCTTAAATTTTTTTAAGTTCCTATCTTGTCACTTCATACCACTTTACCGCGGTCAGTTATCAAGAAAATCACTGTTGTGCGGTGGAGGATGAGCCTGGTGGTTAGAGAACAGTTACCGCCACACCATGCGTGGTCAATTTATTGACTATGTTATTGTAGTGGTAGTGAGATAATTGGCACGATAAACAATAAGCAACAAAGGCTTGTGGTCAGAAATTGTTTGCCACGATACCGCCGATAGTCAAGCGGCTAATCGAGGTGACCATAGTAGATGAAGGGAGAATGGTTAGTGGTTTGTTGAACGGCTACCATAGTACCCTGGGAAGGCAAGGAGGAAGCCATGGTGATCGCAATGGTGGTCAAGTAAATGGAGGACGCGATAGAGATGGCATTTAATGAACAGGCTACCGCACTACCATGGATAGTTAAGGAGGAGACCGCAGTGGTGTGGTAAACAACTAGCAGTAAACATAATAGTCAGTGAATGGCTACTATGGCATGGCAACGTGGCAGATTAGAGATGGCGGTAAGGTGGTAAGCATAAGGAAGGCTATGGAGATGTGAAATATTAAGAGGCCTTTGTAAAGTAAATATAAATGAAATTTATAGAGTGGTGAATGTAATAAAAGCCATGTGAATTAAAATAATAAAGGTCATGGAGATATAAACAAAAAATTCACAACAGTAAATCAAATGAAATATTAAGTAGCCAGTAAAGTATTAAAACAAAATTGAAAGGTGAACTATGTAATCGAAATATTTAATTTGTCGATAAGGAAACTTAATCAAATATTTTATTTTCTCTTAGGAATAACAAACAGTTGTAATAGTAAAATGAAAAGTCGTGACTATTGGAATTTAATGTATAAAATGTGTTGAAAAAATAGTAAAAGGGAGGAGGACAGTAGTTAGATTTTTCCCAAGAAGGGAGTGGGATGGAAATCATGTACAGATTTTTCTTGAAGCAGAAGCAATGAATACTAATGTTTAAAATTAGTGAATTTCTCTTTGGTGTTTAGTTGTTGTGATAAAATAATACATATTCTTTATTTTTGGTTGTCTCCAACTTGGGATATTTTAACCATTTAAAATAGCATATCAAGCATATCCCCGATTTATCAAAATATATTCCATTTTGTGTGATTTGATTAATTGGTGTCTTCAAGCCAAGATTAATTTCTCTTAATAAATCACAATGGTTTTAAGATTTATTTTCTATTGTTGGAGAAGAGCCTAATAGAGAAAAATTATAGCACTGTTTATGCAATTCATAGACTTAGTAAAGTTTTATGCCAACCATAGAATTTTTAGAGTGCCTAACAACTAGAGTTAAGCCAATAAGAGGAAACACATATCATTTTTTGACTCCATTTCCCAAGCGGATAGAAGGCACTAATCTGCCACAACCCAGAGATACAAATTCATATCAAACATTTATTCAAAAACCTTTCATTTGTGGAGTAGGAGTAGGAGTAGGTGTAGTAATTTTATTTGTCCACTACCCATTGCCATTGTGGATACATTGATCAACCAATAAACACATTTAAATCTGCATCATTCATTAGGTACACCCACCTTGGTCTATTAGAACCTAAAGAGAAGAAGGTTGAATTGCATCAATTGGCCTTATACATTGGCCAAAAGTGTTGTGAGAACTTGGCAACCTCTCGTGGTTCAAACCTGCATTTTTGAGAACCAACAGGAAGTACCAAGCATGTTCTTCAACACCGAGGTCTTGTAGAAAGGAGTTTTATCTAGGTCTAATATAGGATCAAAATCAATCATTCTCATCCATCCCTCAAACATAAATCAAATTTTATCTCATCAACAACTCTTGGAAATCTTGAAAGCATCATTCATGCTAGACCTTTTGGCAAATCCAAATCATCTTTTTTGGTTAGATATTTGTAGATGAATCCTTCTCCACATATTTGATCAAAGTATCAATCCTTGTGAACAAATCTTCCTCTTGATAACATCCAACATCCTCAGGTTTATAAGTTCTTTATAAAAAGAGAAAAGGAAATCAAAATCATCATGTTTGGCTAGGAGTGTTTAGATGAATCCTTCTTTACACACTTATTAAAATTATCATCTTGTGTACAAGTCTACTCTAGGACAACATCCAACCTCTTAGAGTTTATGAGTTCACTCTCCCAATCAAAATCCAATCAAGCCAAGGTTTAGATCAAATCAACCCAAATAAAATCTAATCAAATCCTTAAAATTCTAGCATCTCCTTCAAGATTTCTTAAAATAGTTCAATCATTCATATCACCCACCTTCCATTTATCTCATTATCACCCTTTGATCCTTAATTATCCTAGCTCTCCTCTTTTTGTGCCTAAAGTTAGATCAATTAAAATAATTAGAGGTTCATCTCACACATTCTTTAAAACTGATCCTTTTTTTATGGTGTAAACTAGATCGCAACACAAGAACATGGAAATCAACAAAGAAACATCAAATTTGTGTGATCTAAGCCAAACCGCTCCTAAAATGAATCTCTTTGGATCGAGCAATACCATGACCAATCTTCCTCCATCATCACAAAATAATCAAGAAGAGGGTCAAGTGGAGGAGATCACCAACAATATATCAAGGATGAAACAAGATGAAACCATTGAAATGGCCCTAAATCCTTAGAATAATAGAACTGTCAATGCCATGTTGAGGCCATGCTGAAATACTTGAGTTAGTGAAAGAAGAGGCCAAAATCCCTTCTAACTATGACATAAGCACTATTGTGGAGAGGCCTCTTGGGATCATGCCCCCAATATCATGCACACCTCCATTTCAAAGTTTCATTCAAAGCATCCCACAAATCACATCATCCATTGCTCCAACTCAATCGATTGTTAACCGGGGAAGCTCATAGCTTCATGCACTTCAAACACATCCCCTTGTGAGAAATTGAGATTCAAATGCAAACACCATACCAGATCAATTTGTCCCAGTGAATCCTCTACACCTATATGTTTCACTCACATTTCATGATTCCACCAATCCAAATTATACTCATGCAACACTGATGTATCTCCTCAGCACACAAACCTCTCTACCCATAATCTCACAAGGACAGGGTGAATTGTTCAGAGTAGGGGGAATTATCGATCCCTCCTCATCATCAATTTTCCAAGGAAATACACCACCATTCCCACCATTACCATTGACATCTATATAAACCCTTGGGTTGGTCCTTCCACCTTTACCAATCATCAATCAAAAAAATCCAAGCAACTCCCCTATCATTAATCAAAACATCATGTTGAATGCTTTTATTTTTCCATCAATATCACAACAAGTGGAAACCATTCAAGCAACCCAAGAAATCAACACATTATCTACCATTCCTAAATCACCTCAAAACATGGTCTCCCAAGGACCAAGCATCTCAATCACACCATCCACCACCCAAAACCCAATCATTAATACAACGGTTCATCTCATCACAATAGTCAACATTATTCCTAATCCACCACCACCACCACCATTGCCAAAAGCCAACATGAAAAACTCATTTAACACCAGTTTTGAAGTAGTTCAACAAGCCACCTATCAAAAGGCACTTCAAAAAAATCAACAAGTTGCACAGCTAGCTAGTCAGCAAGCACAAGCACAATTAGTGGCATAATAGGCGCAACAGGCACAACAAGCTACCCAAGCCCAAGCTTTACTCCAACAACAACAGGCCACACAATATCAGACACAATTGCAAGAAATCCAACAAAAAGCATATCAACAAGCCCTACAAGGTTATCAAGAGAAAAAAAAAGTGACACAACAGTAAGGCCAACAAAAATATTTGTTGGTGAAACTACAACAAGCCCAACAACAAGCTTTTTTGGTGAACAACAACAAGCATTGTTGGTGCAATAGAAAATGCAAGCATATCAACAAGCCCTAATCGCACAACAAAGCTTGCAGAAAAATCCTACCAAAATTTCACCCGCCAATCAAACACCTCAAACACCTCAAAATATGTTCACTCCACCTCTTGATCCACAAAATTATTTGACAACACAAATCAAAATGATCTTGCAACAAATGCTTGATCTCAAATTAGGGAAGACATCAAGAACACCAAGCAATTTGTACCCCTATCCTTTCAATAGGATCTTGGCAATGGTACTTGATGGGACTTTTCAATTTCAAAGGGGGAAGGCTAGGATATCAGGGTTTAAAGTTACCCATGGTGATATGAATTATCAAATATTGAAACCCTCATGTTATGTTTCAATGATGACTTGCTACTGAAGGTAACCAGTTACTTAAGTGATCTGGTTGAGCCCTTTCCTCTGTGCTTTTATTGGCCCCTTTCACCCAGCTTGTTGGTCTTTTTTGGCTACCTGGGTTTAAGAATTTATACCGTTGAGGGTTGTATCGACCAGTCCCACCTGAATATTCTACATGTTCGTATATGTTGTTTGGAAAATCGTCTAATCACGGGTTTTGATCTTGACCATTTCTCGCAAACCTCACAGGTTTTCCTGCTGATGTCACAAAGTAGTGCGAGGTCTGTGAGATGCCACCATCTGTCATTAATGGAGGGGTGGGGTCTTTTCTCGAGGTACCGACGATGACAAGTGGTCATCTTTTCACCAACAAGGGATTTAATTATTGGGTTAATAATAATTGTCCCTCACAGACCTCACACGAGCATGGTAAATGTCCCTAGAGTACTATGAGGTCTGCGAACAAGCGACACATGGCTTGTTTCTTGAAGTGACAGGGCTAGGTGGGACCCACTGTCCAGTTGTGACCTCCTATTTTCCTGAGTAGTGATTGATTATGGTTTTTCGAGGTGCTGATGTGGATTTTTAGAGCTTGTTTGACTCAATCTGAGTCATCCAACTTGCCAGGTCCATTCTACATCAACAATACAATTTCAAAGGAATTAATGATCATCTGTGTGATGAGCTTTCATACTCTGAAACTTATTTTATTAATGGCTCAATCTTTTTAGAGGATCCTCTCTTGATTTTCTCTAGCGTATGAATGATGCCCTCCTGATACAAGGAATTATGGTGGCTATGTCAACCACTTATGGCAAAAATTCTTGTTTTTCATTCAAGCAATCAATATCCCTCACACCAATTCACTCTATAAATGCTTGCTAAAGTTACCTAGTATTATCATTGCATTTTTGAGTTGATTTGTTTGTAGCTGATGGTTATTTTCTTGTATTCTACAAAGTTGTTGCTTCAATGGATAGATCTATAGGGCACAGGAGTGCTAGAGTAGGATCTAGGAAGTCGCTAGTTGAGAAGGAGAAACCTCCTCCTAGAACACCCAAAGTCACTACTAAGAATGTTGGCAAAAGGCCAGAGAATTGCACATCCCTTGTTTTGATTTCATTAGATTTTGATGGTAACCGGTCCGAAACTAATTCAGATTATCAGTGTTACCTTGCAGCCTTGACTAAGCTCATGGGAGTGAACAAGGATGCCCTTGCAGTCGAACCAATAACTATAGTGGTACAATGTTTAGGTTTTTGGGTGTTACGTTGATGTGGCTAGAGGAAAGAAGGTGTTTCCACTTTTAACTAAGGCGAGAACTCAGAGTGGTCGCTTGTATGGGGGTCGTTTATCTATTTAGTGGTTGCTGGTGTCGGGTCTGTTGTGCGGTTATTTTCTTGTTGTTTCGTCTGGTTGATGTGGAGGTGCACGTGCCTGGCACACTTTTTTTTTTTTCTCTAACTGGTTACTGTGTAACCATTTTTTGATTCCTTGGATCATCCACTGTGCTATCCAATGATGAGGAATGTGAATTCGAATTTCATTCTAAATGAAATTCAATTTTGAAATTAACAATGTAGCCTAATGCTTTGTTGCTCTCCTGTCCTATAAAGGAGATTTCACGGCTCATTGTTAGGGTCGGATTTTGGATCCTGAAAGTTCTGAATATATATAGTTTGTTAGTTCTTCTTACTATAGTTCTCTAAAAGGTTTTCGTTAATGTCTTTTTCCGGTGATTTTTCTATGAAGCAAGCAAGCCTTGCTAATGTAATTATGGATATTCAAGCAATAAATGACAATCATTTTGAAATAATTTATCTCCTAATTGTGTGTCGTAAGTTGCGAATGAGTCTATCAATGATATCTTCATTCAATTTGAATGGTATATTTGAATGTGTTCTTCATTTCCCTGCTTTAGCTCAATGACTTAATGAAATTTATTGAAAATGAGTTACTGATTTATGATTATACATTCAGGATTGCTAAGGAGTGTTTTCAAAAACAAAAAAATAGCATGATGTAAAGCAATATGGTGATATGTCAATAATATATGGATTACGCTTTGTATGAATCCTTCCCAATCGATGAGGCACTGGCTATTTTCTTCAAGATTACTATAGGACTGTAATTCTAAACATGGTGGTCTAAGAGCTGAACACAACAAAATATTAAACCCTATCTCTCTACGAGAGGCAAATCTTACATTGAAGTTTTCAATCTCATTGCTCTAAGATACCTGTTATTATTCTTTGGTCTACCAATACTGAGAATAATTACTATCTCATTGTGTGTGTAGGGATTGTAATCTGTAATAAGAAGTGTTCTAACCAATCATAGATAATTCTTATGAATGCATTTAGGTTTACCCACCTTGGTCTCACAGAGCCAAAAGTGTAGGAGATGTTAGTCTTTGACTGGATCTCATTAGTTGGCCACTAGACTTTGTGGTTCTTTATAATGGAGTTTGGCTACCTCTTAGAGAATTGGAAATCCCAAGTGGGAATAAACACCAACATAATGGTGACTCTACTAGGGAGTTCTGAATCACCAATTGCAGATGGTTATAGAGTCATATCAAATATTTGTTGTTCTGAATTTACATAGTGAATGTTTTCAACCTTAGATGGAAGAGGTTGTTGAAATGAATGTGACAATACTATGATCTATGGTATCCTATTGGCAAAGGATTCAAGAGTTCTGGAGTCATTAGTTGAATGATGGTTTTATTGGGGAGACCTTCTAAAAAATTTAAAATAAAGAGACAAGAGCAACCATAGGGATTGAAGGATGCTACCTAGAATCATTTTTAAGTGAATTTGAATGTTAAATTTGGATGGTAATGGATTGTGGTTTTGAAAGAGATTGGTAGTGGCATGGTGTGACTTTGTTGTGGGTAAAAACTCAGAATCTAACAAGCTTTGAAAAAGAATTTCATATTATTTTAATATAGTCCTCTATTGAAGAGGTGGTGACTCTGTCTGGAGAACCAGTTGCTAAATGAAGGAAAAATCCCAGATCTGTGATATTTACAGTCAGGGACAAGAATTTAATACATGCTGCCAAAAATTACTAGGTATTTCATCAAAACTAAACAGTTCACTATTTCTAATTGTGATGGGTGTTTATAATTAGGGATACAGATGGTTCCAAAATAGATGTCTAGAATCAATAAAGGAATAATGATTAATTTATCCATACTTCTAATGATGCAATTTATAAAATGCCTTATGAAATAATGTTTATGTTGCATCCTATCTCTAAAAGCAAGGAATACTATTTTCAGTCACTAATGGAATCATGGTTGAAATGGTAAATGATATGTCTGATAAATATATATTGTTGATGGAATTTTAAATGGGTATAAGTGATTTCCCATATGTAAAGGCAGACATAAAAATGCAAAGAGAACAAGTTGCATTGTGCTCTTCAGGGTGTTTTTTAACTTAACACTATATGCCTTTTATTTTCAGTAATTATATTGGTTACCCTAATCCAATTCCTAAGAAGATTAGGAAGTATTTTCCTAAATATACAAGGCAAATTACAGAATAGCCTCTAAGAATTTTGCAACATTTTGTAGATGTAATGGGGGATTATTGAATCAACCATGAGGATTTTGTCATGAATATTTTTGTGCAATCCTTGAAGGGTGATGCCAGAGATTGGTTTTCCTATTTACCTACCTATTCTGTTAACTCATGGAATTAGTTGGTGATAGTTTTTATGGAACAATTTGGTGAATGAGTCAATCCCAACATATTAAGAAAAGGTTTTATTGGAATTCACATAAAAGAGGAGGAGCTAATCCCATATTTTAATTTCAAGTTTTCAAGAGCTTTAAGGGAAATCCCTAAAGAAATAAGACCTAGTGAGGTGGAATGCTTAGTTGTATACCTTGGTGCTTTTGAAAAAAGGATGGGTTACCTACTAAGAGATAAAGAAGCTACAAGTTTGCACCAAGCATATCAAATGGATATGGAAATTGAAAATAATATGAAATAATCAATGATGAAGGGGTATCTGGCTCCAAGTATTGATTACCCTAGACTAACTAGTACTAGTAAAATGTTAGAGTTGGTTGCTCAGAGCACTGATTATGATAAGGGTGTTCTGAACATTGTTATATCTTCACCATTGCAGTGTGATGATAATGAGATCCAAGTTGAAAGACAGTCTAGTTTGAATGATGCCGATCAAACTTCTCTTGTACAAGAGTTGTATGAAATGAAGAGGCAAGAGAAAGAATCACCATATGAGTTTTTCTTGAGATATTTAGGTGCTTTAATACAAATTCCTTGAAGTCATAGGCCTAATGAATATGAATGCATTGATTTATTTTGTGAACTTTATGATCCAAGGCTAAGTTCTATGCCGGAAGAATTCAAACCTGCTAATTTGGCCCAAGTCATTAAGTGGATAGAGATTGGAGAATCATCAAAGCATGTACTTACAAAAAAAGAAGACAATGCTTTCCCTTTTGAAGAAAGTTGGATAACTACAGAGGAATTTGAGGGGAGAAATGATGCAGGATTGTGTGAGACACCCATTGTGTTTCATAATCCTGATTGTAATGTTCATGTAACTAAGATTTTGTTACAGGCCAGTGATTGTAATTTCAAAGTTAGTGATTGTAGTACTGAGGATGGAACTAGGAATTTATTTTTACCAGAGTTGTATGGAAATGTATAACCTCATGTTCTTACTTGTTTCCAAGTGAAGGAACAATTTTCAAATGATAAACATCTAGAGTATACTGAAAGTATACTGGAAATGGAACAAGACTATTGTATAAATGTTGAGGAATTTGAGGACAATGAAGTATGTGATCAAAAGAATAGTACTAAAGACAACCCACATATTGATGAAAATATTAGTACTATTGTTTTTTCTAATTTCTTATGTGAAGTTGAGATGGATATGTTGTTACCTTCTAACATTGATATTGTCGGTGAATTTTTTTTAGCTTGTGCCAAAATTTTCACTTATAAATTAACACATACAATAGGTAATGTTGAGTACAAGAAGGCCAGTGGATATTGCTCTTTCCTTTTTACCCAGGATGAAATTGATGTATTTGACTCTTTTTTTTAGGGTTTTTCTTTGAGGATAAATGAAGAAATATAGGAGGAGGTGTATATTGAGGGGCCTAAAATGAATGTGTTTACACACTCCTTGGAGAATGATATAGCTAGTACTGTAGACATTTTTAATGCTAGGATATATTCCAAATTGATAGATTTCAAGTGTTGGCAACCAAAATCATGTGGAAAATTCTAGGGTGGGGATTCCTCAAGTTGTGCATCATCTATGTTGAGCAATACAAGTATGGATAATATGCACACATTTTTATATGAAAATTTTCAGTTTGATGTGCAAATTGATGATGGTGCCAGAATGTGTAATGCTATAGACCAGATAAGTTATGAATGTTCTCACTTCTTAGCTCAATTAGGCCAACATTCTATGAGTTATGACCAAGGGTAGAGTAAGCTGAAATTTTATCATGGTCATATGTTGCTTTTAACGTTTTGGAATAGGACATTGACAGAATTGGTGTAGGGGAATATAAATAAAAATTATGATACTTCCAAGCATATTGATTATCCTATTATTTTTGGAGCATCAAAGTGTAAATGCTGCAGACCTTGTTTACTCTAGGTGACATAGAATTTTCTTTTTGATAGGGGAAAATTTTGATTTCTCTTGTCGGGTGGCCTGGGGCCACCAAGTTTATATGCACAAGTCCAATTGACAAAGCATGGTGAAGTATCTGTCAAGGAACTTGTGTAATTCAGTAATCTGGTATGTGAAACTAGAGATTTTGGATTCTTGCTATGCCCACAGGGGGCATACATCCCCAATCAGAGCCACTGATGGGACTTTTCAATTTCAAAGGGGGAAGGCTAGGCTTTCAGGGTTTAAAGTTACCCATGGTGATATGAATTATCAAATTTTGAAACCCTCATGTTATGTTTCAATGTGACTTGATACCAAAGGTAACCAGTTATTAAGTGATCTAATTGAGCCCTTTCTTCCATGCTCTTACCAACCCCTTTCACCCAGCTTTTTGGTTTTTTTTTACTACCTAGGTTTAAGCATTTATATCACTGAGGGTTATACCGGTCGATCCCACCTAAATATTCTACATGTCCGTACCTGTTGTTTGGAAAACCATTTGATCACGGGTTTTGATTTGGATTGTTTTTCGTAAACCTCACAGGTTTTCCTGTTGATGCCACAAAGTAGTGCAAAGTCTACGAGATGCCAACATTTGGAATATACAGAGGGGTGGGGTCTTTTCTTGAGGCACCAATGATGACAAGTGGTTGTTTTTTCACAAGCAAGGGATTTAATTATGGGGTTAATAATAGTTGTCCCTCGAAGACCTCACACGAGCACAGTAAATGTCCCTAGAGTACTACATCTACAAACAGGCGACACGTGGCCTGTTTCTTGAAGCGACGAGGCTAGGTGGAACCCACTGTCTGATTGCGACCTCCTATTTTCCTGGGTAATGATTGTTTGTGGTTTTTTGAGGCACTGATGTGGATTTTCAGTGCTTGTTTGACTCCATATAAGTTATCCAACTTGTGATGTCCATTCTACATCAACGGTGTAGTTTCAAAGGAATTACTGATCATCTATATGACGAGATTTCATACTCTAAAACTTATTTTATTAATGGCTCAAGCTTTTTCGAGGTAATTTTCTCTAGCATGAAAATGATGCCCTCCTGATAGAAGCAATTATGGTGACTACATCAGCCACTTATGGCTCAAATTCTTGTTTTGCATTCAAGAAATCAATATCCCTCACACCAATTCACTCCATAAATTCTTGCTAAAGTTACCTAGTGTTATCATTGCATTTTTGAGTTGTTTTGTTTATAGGTGGTGGTTATTTTCTTGTATTATGTAAAGTTGCTGCTTTAATGGATAAATCTATAGGGTTCAGGAGTTCCAGAGTAGGAGCCAAGAAGTTGCTAGTTGAGAAGGAGTAACCTACTCCCAGAACACCCGAAGTCACTACTAAGAATGATGGCAAAAGGCCAGAGTATTGCACATCCCCTATTTTGATTTCATCAGATTTTGATGGTAACAGGTCTAAAACTAATTTGAATTACTCGTGTTACCTTACAGCCTTGACTGAGTTCATGGGAGTGAATGAGGAGGCCCTTGCAGTCGAACCAATAATTGTAGTGGCACCGTGTCACGTTGTTGGGTGTTGTGCTGATGTGGCTAGAGGAAAGAAGGTGGTTCTGCTTTTAATTGAGGTGAGAAATCAGAGTGGTTGCTTGTACCGGGGTTGTGTGTCTATTTAGTGGTTTTTGGTGTTGAGTCTATTGTGTGGTGATTTTATTGTTGTTTCATCTGGTTGATTTGGAAGTGTGTGTTCCTGACACGCTTTTTGGTTTTTCTCTGACTGGTTACTGTGTAACCATTTTTTGATTCCTTGGATCATGCACTGTGCTATACATTGATGGGGAATGTGAATTCGAATTTCATTTAAATGAAATTCAATCTTGAAATTAACAATGTAGCCTAATGCTTTATTGCTCTCCTGTCCTATAAAGGAGATTTCATGGCTCATTGTTAGGGTCATATTTTGGATTCTAAATTTTTTGAATATATGTATAATTAGTTCTTCTTACTATAGTTCTCTAAAATATTTTGATTAATTTCTTTTTCTAGTCAGTTTTCTATGAAGCAAGAAAGCCTTGCTAATGTAATTATGGATATTCAAGCAATAAATTACATTCATTTTGAAACAATTTCTCTTTTAATTGTGTGTTGTAAGTTTTGAATGAGTCTATCAATAATATATTCTTTCACTTTCACTGGTATATTTGAATGTGTTCATTTCCCTACTTTAGCTCAATGAGTTAATGAAATTTATTGAAAATGAGTTACAGATTTATGATTATACATTCAAGATTGCTAAGGAGTGTTGTTTTAAAAATCAAAATTAACATGATGTAAAGAATTATGGTGATATGCCAACAATATTTGGATTATGCTTTGTATGACTCCTGCCCAATGGATGAGGCACTAGCTATTTTCTTCAAGATTACTACAAGACTATAATTCTAAACATGGTGGTCTAAGAGCTGAACACAACAAAATATTAAACCCTATCTCTCTATGAGAGAAAAATATTACATTGAATTTTTCAATCCCATTGCTCTAAGATACCTATTATTATTCTTTGGTTTGCCAATACCGAGAATAATTACTATCTCATTGCATGTGTAGGGATTGTAATCCGTAAGAATAAGTGTTCTTACTAATCATAGAGCATTCTTATAAACACATTTAGGTTTACCCACCTTGGTCTCATAGAGCTAAAAGTGGAGGAGATTTCATTCTTTGATTGCATCTCATTAGTTAGCCACTAGCCTTTGTGGTTCTTTATAATGGAGGTTGGCTACCTCTTAGAGAATTGAAAATCACATGTGGTAATAAGCACAAACAACATGATTTCCAAAGGGATTCAAAATCCCTAATTTTGACCAATATCATAGATTGGGAAACCCTGAAGAGCATATCAGGGAATTCCAAGTACATTGCATGGAAGTCGCATACAATGATATTTATCTAATGTGGCTATTTCCTCAAATTTTGGCTGGTCCCGCCATGGAGTGGTTCTCTCGTCTACCTATGAGCATTAGAACATTCCAAGAAATCGTAGATGCAT
This sequence comes from Sequoiadendron giganteum, assembly GCA_007115665.2. NCBI lineage: Eukaryota > Viridiplantae > Streptophyta > Pinopsida > Cupressales > Cupressaceae > Sequoiadendron > Sequoiadendron giganteum. The sequence continues at coordinate 469,102,124 of CM021105.1, forward strand.
TCCTAAAGAACTATGAATTCAGCATTGGCATGGATGTTAGTCTAGAGGAACTACTTGTGCTTACACAAGGAAAGGGGGAATCCTTTGGTTCCTTCCTACAAAATTGGTGATCCAAGGCTAGTAGGAGCAAGTGGGCCATACCACAAAGATCTATACATTACATCAGCAAGACCATGGTAGGACATTATAAACTACACACTTATTGAGAAAGCATGTCTAGCAGTCATGTTCGTAGCTTAGAAGTTCACACATTACATGTTGGCACACTAGATCAAGCTCATTGCAAAAATAGATCCACTGAAATACCTACTCTCCAAAGAAAATCTCATAAGATAGACGGCTAAACAGATTATGATCCTAACCAAGAATGACATCGAGTATGTTGAACACAAGGCCATCAAAGGACAATAAATCGAAGAAAAACTAGCAAAGGCATCTATATATGTAGAAAATCCAGTTGTCTCAGAGTTCCTCAATGAATCCATCTTCAACCTCACCACAAAAAATCACTGGAAGATGTATTTCGATGGATCCTACACACAACATGGGTCAGGAGGAGGGATCTTCTTCATCACTCTCCAAGGATATTACATACCTAAATCCTAAAATCTTTCATTTCCATGCACAAACAACATCGTAGACTATGAGGCTCTTGTCATAGGGCTGAGGATTGTAGTGCAATGGTATATTATGGTTCTTAAGGTATATAGAGACTCGCAACTCAAAATGAACCAAGTAAATAATGAATATCAATCAAAGGATGATAAACTAATTCCATACAAGAAATTGGTGGAGAGCCTCAAGGATTCATTCATTGATATTTCATTTAAACAACTACCTAGAGAAAACAAAAAAGTAGAAGATGCAATGGAAACCATCAGATCACTCCTAGAGATCCCACACAATGTCCCAAAATAGGAATTCCTCATAGAGAAGATTCACATAATAGCATTGGAGGTACTAGAGTCCGAGTTCATGTGCAAAATCGTTAGTCCTAGTGATCCCTGGTATCATGAAATTTAAACCTACCTAAGAATAGGATTCATTCCTATCGACATAACCTCGAACCTCAAAAGAACTTTTATCAAAAATTCTTCACGTTTTTGTCATCCTAGGAGATACCTTGTATTGTAGGAGCATCAAAGGGACCCTATTACATTTCTGAAACATCGAGGAATTCATGAATACATTAACCAAGATACATAACAACATTTTTTCTTTACACTCGAGTAGTATGAATTTGGCCAAGAAACTGCTAAGGACAGGATATTATTGGCCCACAATGGAAAGATAAGCACATGACTATGTCAACAGGTGTTTACAGTGTGAACAACATGGGGACCTCAATCCCATTATCACACCATGGCCCTTTTCATAGTGATGGATCGATATCATCGGTAAAATCACTCCCACCTCATCCAATGGCCATAAATTCATCATCACTACCACAAAGTATTTCACAAACAGTGATCCCACAAAGCTGGTTTACAATTTCTGGAAGATTCTGATTTTTTCTGAAATCACATATTTTTAGAAACTATAATGATTTAAGTCTTAAATATTTTCATTTTAAGGATTTCAATTGAAGAGATTTTGATCAAACCACCTTAGATCAAAGCCCTTTGGATAGAACCCCACTAGTTTTAAACCATACCTACAATAGTCTCCTTTACACCTATCAAAATGTTGATAAAAAATCACTTTTGATTTATCTTTTGGGGGATCAATTGAATTGATTTTTAAAATTTATTTCAATTATCATGGTAGTCCTTGGAATGAGCTATCCAATGAATATAATTCTAATATGTTTTGGTTTTATTATATATGGTTTTTTTAGTTTTATTAAACATATGTTTTTCACCAAAAATGAAGACATTTGTTCTACACATGTGGAAAAATACCAGATTATCAAAATATATATTTTTTAAATATGTTCAAGCTGGGTATTGATTTCCTTCATTAATTAAAAAAATAAAATAAAAATCGATACATACAAAAAAATAGTATGTTCTATGTATTATGCCTATGTTTCAATTGTAATTGGTTTGACTTTGAAACTTGATTAAGGAAACAATATTTAACACTATGAAATCAAATGAAAGTGCTATATATCATATTTACAAATCTAAATTATTATTTTTTAGAATTTTATCCTTCATACAAAAAATGTTATGTTGTATACGGTGAGTGTCACTTAAAAAATATTTTTGTTTTAAAAAACTAGTTTTTGAAGAAGATGGAAAAAGAAGTACAATCCGATTCCAAAATTTTTTAAAAATATATATTTAAAATCTATAGACAAAATTTCACAAATCACTAGTTTTCATCATCTTCAAAATCCTCATGGTTTAGCTGCTATAGGAGCCTGAAAGTGAAGATTTAGTTAAAAAATTCAATTTAGCGTCTTGTTTTTCCAAAAATTGTAAACCAATATTGTGGGATCACCCCAAAGTGGGTCAAGGCCATTCCCATGAATTACATAACAGGAAAGTAGATATCCAAGTTAATGTTGAATTACCTAATTTTTCACTATGGTGTCCCTCAAGCCATTATCTCAAATAACAAGACACCTTTCAAAAATTAGGAGGTTCACAACCTATGTTATAAATTCAATATCCAACATCTCTTTTCTAGTCCGTATTATCCCTAAGGCAATGGCCAAGTAGAAGCCACCACTTAAACCATTCTAAAAATACTTAAGAAAATAGTCAATGACGTTGGTCATGACTAATATCTATAGCTAAATCGCACCTTATGGGCTTATCCCACAAGAATTCACACACCAACAGGTTCCACCCCCTTCTCCCTGGTCTACGGATCATAATCCATCCTCCCCATTGAGATCGAGCTCCCATCATTGAGAATATCATAAAAAATGAGGAATACTGGGTCTCACGAGTAAATGAGCTAGAGCTACTGGATGAGCGGTGCATGGATGCCCTAAACCACTTGCAAGTCTATTAGAACCACCTTAAGTGCAACTACAACAAGAAAATTAGGAGGTGGATCTTCCAAATCGGCGAGCTAGTATTGAAGGAAAATTAGAAGAATGTGCCAAATCCAGAGAGTAGGGGCAAGTTTGAACCCAACTAGTTGGGATCATTTTTCATCATAGCAAGCTAAAAATAAAGATCCTACCAACTATCAACACCCGAAGGGGAGCCTCTAAAGGATCCTATGAAAAAATCCCATCTCAAAAAAATTATGCCTGTTCTTTTAAGGGTAAAACTGAAAATACAAAAAAATCATAAAATATAAAATATCCAAAACAATAAAAAAAAATTATTAAAAATAGTAAAGAAAAAAAATTTCCTTTAGTGAAAACCACTTCGGTGGCGCTTTGGACAAGTACCTGGGTGAAAACCTAGAAAATAGGTGCCAAGTGTAAATAAAGCACTCTTCATCCACCAGTATCATCATGACTTGTTATGCACACTCACATATCCATTACATTCCATTTATCCTTCCACCATTTGTTTGTGTCCTAACCATAGCTTGATCTTGTGTTCGTATCATAATCCACCCTAGTACTAATTGTCACATTCCTAAGGTCAATTTTTCCTTCTTTTATTGAAATATCCTATCACATCACACTGGGGGAGTGTTTCTTTACCTGCATCGGATCATATTCGTGTATATTCTTGCGATCTTCCTTAAAATCAAAAATCCAAAAACATCCAAATCATATAAAAACCTCAAAAATCAAAGTAGTAAGTCATCAAACCAAACTACGTTTTCTTTGAGATTGAATGTAGGCAAGGTTGATCTTTGATTATCCCTTGAGACACTTTAGGTCAGTCCTTTAGGAATCTATCACAATAAAATGACAATTTGTTTGTCCATCTATCTCATCATTCAATCAAGTCTGTGTCAGTCAAACTACGCGGTCTCTTCATATATAACATAGGAAAGGCTAATCTATTGATCAACTCTTGAGACCCCTAGGATAGGTCTTTAGGTTAGGTTCTTGGTCAAAATCTCAGAAAATCAAATAAAATTAAAAAAATCTAAAAATCAAAATAGCCTCAAAACATTTCAAAACATCAAAAACATCCAAAAATCTAAAGAAAACCTAAAATTGTGCATACATCTCATCTCGCTTTCACCCGCAATAGTCTCACTCATAATAAATCAATCGTCATTTTCATCCTTTGGTAAAGCAATCAGAAGCAAGCCTAGTAGGTGCAAAAGAGTGTTTCTAATCGTAAAAGTCTTAAGTCTAGGTCAGTATTTCAGTAGGTTAATCAACTTGGAGTATTAATAGCTTATCATCCAATCAAATCTCATCATCATCTAATAACAACATGTCCTAGGATGCATCCTTCCTACAATGGACATCAACATCAGGCAACACCGTAGTTTAGTCTTGGCTAGCAGTATGAAGAACATTATCTTGTTGGTTTACTTTATCCGCTCTTTTGATTTATCTTATTAAACTCATTCCAATGACCTCTCAATGATGTCTAATCATAAATATTTAGAGAGAAAGTAATAGGGCAATAATCATTATCTTTTTAGATGTTGTTCTTGTTGGATATTCTTGTGAAACAACTTCTTCATGTGTGCTTTGTTTGGTTTGTAGGGAGGGTTATTTAGGTGTCTTATTGACTACATAAGAAGGCATTTTTTTATGTTTTGGTTTGAGATGTCTACAATATCTAAACTAGATTCTGAATAAGGTTATGTGTGTCAGGAGTGAACAAGAATACTTCTATTTGATTGTTGAGTCAAATTCCATCACAATAAGTATAACACCATCCTAGTTCTTTATACCTTGATGCATCGTACCTATGTATATTATCAAACATAAGGTAAATGGCCCTTTTAAAATCCCAATTCCTAATAAGAAAATAATCATCAATCATCATCATCCATCATCATCTCTAATAAAGTCTCATAGATCATGGACTTGTTGGATCCTCTTTTCATCATTATTTTCTTCGTATTCTTCTATATTTACTAACATTTCTATCCAAAATTGGTGTTTTGTATCAATATATACATGAGGCTACCCATGGATGATGACGGTCTATACATCATCAAAATTGTCTACGTCAAATATCTAATCTTTGTAAAGAATTATTTTTCATCCTTTGATCAATAGAACCACTCCTCACATTTTATCATAATCTCAATCATAAATCAAACATTTCCACTTGATCTCTCGATGGGATAGTATACTAGCATAGTCCTCCTCACTAGGGCAATAGTGGGGCATCTGAAAAATTGATTGTTTTTTAATTTTGATAACAACAATTATTCTTTCAATCAACGCAGCATGTGCATTGCTTCAAAGAGGGGCAAAATGTAGACTCGAAAAAATACATTTTTCAATCCTACACATCTGATCCCGAGCTTACTAACATCGTTTCTTCCTAAATCATCTTTTTCTAATCATCACATTTCATCTCTTGATTAAATAAATCAGATTTATCCAATTAAGTCATTCTCTTCTACTAATTATAAATTATTTTGTTTAATTAATCCTATAGTTCCTCTTTTAATTAAATAATTTACTTTATTTAATTAGTCTCTAAAGTTATCTCCTTAAATTAGTAAATTAATATTTATTTGGTTTAATCTAACATCAACCCACTTTAATTAAATAAATCAAACTTTTATTTAAGTAAATCTAAAACCATTATTCCTCTCAACTTTGATTTATTTAAATCCTAAAATCTAAGTCAAATTTGTCAAAATCACCTAATTTCTACTTAAATTTATCAAATCATGATTAAATCTAATCCTAATCACTTCAATCCTCTAGAATTTGCAACTTGCAACAATAAATCAATTTAATTGATTTATTAATTCATCTATTTTCCCTCAACTTGGCATCAAAAGGGAATATTTTTCAAATTTGAAAATCCCTCCAAAAGGGATGAGTACATCAAACAAGGCATTAAAGGCCTCTTACATGTCCTTTTCCTTGAGCCAAGTGGAATTTATTCCATTTCTTATTCCCTCTAAACTTGTCAATTCAACAAATTCAAATCCACCTAACCATATTTATGTGCACATTCATCCAAATGTACTCATTCCTCCTCCAATCACATGTGGACAAGAAGCCTCCTCTCATTGGTTGGTCTTTTATCCCACATTCATCTATTTTTATTATTCTTCCATTCTTAAAATCTATAAATAGTGGGCCTCTCCTATTCAATTGATCATTCACAATCCATACAAGCTTAGTCTACTCAATTTCACTTGCAATTTCATCCATTTTTTTTTTATCATAGTTTGATAGTTTTATCAAGGTTATCGAAAAATTGCATCAAGGAATCAAGAATCATCATCCAAGATCATCAAATCACATCAAGGAGTTGGGAAAGGGCCATTTTATACACATAAATTACACCAATTCCCCCATGGGATTGAAGGTTTTCTCATTAGAATAGGATTTCATTGCTTTTGTTCTTCATTTCTTTTCTATTTTGATGTTGCAGTCTAATTTCATGGAGAATGTTGCTTCTATCTTGTATTTGAATCTAATATTGTGTTTTTTCTTTGTGTTTATGCAGGTATAGAAACTCCATTCATAGTTAAATTTTGTGAAGCAAAACTTAAATCAATGGAACAAAGATAGCTTAAAGAATATTTTTGAAGAAAGAAAAAATATTGAAGATGCTCTAGTAGAGGTGGAGAAAAAGGTTATAGCAAAAGGGGTGGACATAAATAGTTATGAAGAGGAAAAATATTTGCTAGGGAGGTTGAATGAAGCCATGGAAAAATAGGAATTTTTTTGGAGGTATAAGTCCAAGGAGGTTTGGTTGAAGGTTGGTGACAAAAACACAATTTTTTTCATAATTCAATAAAGGCAAGGTGAGAAGTCAATACAATATTTTTCATTAAAGGGTTGAATGGGCATATGGTAGATGATCTAGTTGAAATTAGGAATATAGCAGTAGGTTTCTATAAATATCTTCTAAATGACTATGAAGGATCCAACCCATGGGCTCAAAATGAGACTCAAGAATATTCCAAGGGTGGTATCATAGGATTAGAACAAGCAACTTTTCAACAAGTTCACTGAAGAAGAAATAAGGGTGGCCCTATTACAATTGCACTTGGAAAAAAGCAACTAGGCCTGATGGGTTTCCTATAGTCTTTTTTCAGAAATTTTGGGATATTATGGGGCATGATTTCTATGAGGCAATCAAAGACTCGAGAGAATAGGGACACACACTAAAATAAATAAAGAACACTCTCATTGATCTCATCCCCAAGAAATCGAAACCTGAGTCATTTGAGGAATTTTGGACAATTTATTTGTGCAACACACTGTATAAAATTTTGGCAAAATTTGTTGCTAATCGAATCAAACTCATTCTTCCTTTGATCATCTCAGAAGAACAAACTAGGTCTATCTCGGGAAGGTCAATATTTGATGGAGTAATCATTGCCTAGAAAGTGATCCATTCAGTACAAAAATTGAAGAAACTTGCATGCTTCTTAAGCTTGACATTAGGAAATCATATGAAAAATTTAATTGGTTTTCCTCTTCAAGATTATGGAAGCCTTTGGCTTCAGAAGGGATTGGCTGGATTGGATTTTTGACTAGATTGAAAGACCTAGATTCTCTTTTTTGGTGAACGGATCCCCTAAAGGCTTTTTCAATGTCTCTCAGGGACTAAGGTAGGGTAACCCTCTATCCCTCCTTTTTATTCATCATTTATGGTGGAGGCCTTAGGAAGGTCGATTGAAGGTGTAAGGAGTGGCATGGTGAGTGGTTTTTAGGTAACTAGTAGTCTTAGTGTGGTTACCCATCAACATTTTTTTGATGATATTTTTTTGTTTGGCACCGCTATAGAAAGAGAAGCTAATAGACTAAAAGGGATCCTAGATTTGTAATTTGTGGCCTCTGGGTAATAGATTAGCAAGGAAAATTCAAAAGTCTTTTTTCTGAATACACCCATTGCAAGAGAGATTCAAATTTTGAGGATTTTGGGTTTTAGAAAAGGGAAGCTTCAATGAAGATATCTTGACTTACCTCTAGAAAAAGGATTAACAAAAGGAAATATTTTGAGCACGTTGATTGATAAGGTGAAGGATAGAATGGCCTCATGGAAAATTAGATGGATTTCATGGGCTAGGTGATTGGCGATGTTGAAATCAGTCATTTTTTCCCTACCAGCTTATATGATGTCATGCCTCCCTTTATTGGTTGGGGCAAGAAAGTCTCTAAATAGGTAGATGAAGAATTTATTTTGGAGGGGTATTTAGAGAAATTAAAGTTTCATTTGATAAAATGGGAAAAGTTGTGTGAAAAGAAAGAGGTGTATGGGGCAGGAGTGAAAATTTTGTTGCTTCAAAATAAAGCTTTGGGGGAAAAACTGGTATGAGCCCTCCACACAAATCAAATTTTGTAGTGGGTAAAGCTTCTTAGGGAAAAGTACCTTATGGGGGAAAAAACTCCATTTTGATAGCCATCAACCTTCTTAAAGGTTCTTAAATTTGGACCTTTATTTGCAGCTCACAGGACATAATTTTGGATCATTTGACTTGGTTAGTAATGGATGGACAGTTTGCCTTGTTTTGGGAAGATTCTTGGAATGGGTTTGATAAATCAATTGGATTTGAGGTTCTGGCGCAAGTAAGGATGACTAAAAAATAGGAATGGGGTGATAGGTTAAGAGATTATTTGGAGGATCCTCCTTAGCAAGGAAAAATTTACAATAAATGGAACATCATAAGATTGTTGGGCTTCCAAAGGAATGAAGTGGTGTTGTTCAAATAGGTTTTCAAGAATCAAAATATTTGTTTAAGGTATGGAAATGATCAAATCAGATGGAATGCCACTCAGAATGGAGAATATAAGGTTAAGGATGGCTACAATATTTTTTCGAGAGTAGGTTCCTTCATTTCTAGCCTGCCCATTGGTATTTGTCAGAACAAGCTTTTTCTTCCAATGACCAATATTTTCACCAGGGCTACCTCTCAAGGTAGAGTTTTGGCTGCAGATAGATTTATCAAGTTGGGCTACCAGGGGCCTTTAAGGTACACCTTATGAAAAATAGAGGAAGAAATAGGGGATCATTTTTTTGAACTGTAAGTACTCGCAACTATGTTGGAACTTGCTTTCTGCAAAATAATTTTGGTCCTCGACACTCCCTACTAGATTGATTGATTTTCTACAAAGATGGCCAACACTACACAAAAAAGAAATGTTTAGAAGTCTTTGGATCATCATCCCCTCAATCATCATTTGGGAGATATGGAAGGAGTGAAATTGTCGATTCTTTTAGGACAAGGAAATGTCATAAATGAGGCTAGTATTGTGGAATTGGTCAACTCCAAAATGGAAGAGTTGAATTGAAAGAAATTGAAATTCATAGTGTGGGATGCAATGGTCAAAAATAGATAGAATTACCTAAATGTCTTGGCATTTGTAGGTAATGGTGATGAGTTGATGGCAGTTGAAAGGAGTAAGGTGTGTTGGGTCCCATTGGATGTTGGCTGGGAAAAAATAAATCTTCATGAGGCCTGTAGGGGCAACCTGGGGACCTCCAGAGCTAGATGTATCATCATGAATTGTGAGGATTGCACTTTGGGAAGATTGGAAACTCCCCTTCCTAACGAAACCAACAATGTTGTTGAATTTCAAACCTTGATCAAGCGACTATGCTTATGGTTTCAGCTTGGTCTTAGGAAAAAATTTATCGAAGGAGACTCCTCTTTGGTGATCAATGCTTTAAGGCTGAGAAGAGTTCAAAATTAGAATTTGGGGACTAATCTAGAAATTTCATTAAGTTGGGTGGAAAATTTTGATTAGGTAATGTTCAACCACATTTACAGAGAAGGAAATATGGAAGCAGAACATTTATCAAACTTAGGGGTTGATGAGATAACGGTGAGAGAATTATTTACTTAACTTTGGGTTTTGATAGTGGGAGGATGGGTGGACATCTCTCTACAACAAGGATGTAGAGGGATTGAATCTATCAACATCTGACAAGAATGTAATATTTGTTTTGATTAGTTTCCTTTTGGGGGTCGAGATTTGTTTCGGTAGTTGAGGTGGCCTTCATTAGGAAGTATGTTATTGAGCTGGTTGAAGTGAATTTCCATGATCATCATACTACTCATGCCCTCTATAGTGGAGTAAAGGTTAATAATGAATTAAGACTCTCTAAGTATCGAACCTCAAAATTTGGTGGCCTGAGTAATTATTTTTCCATCCCCACTAACCTAGAGTTGATACAACATTTCACCCAATAGGTAATGGATGATGAGGCCATTGCACGATCTACAACAAGTGGTTGACATAGATGAAATATATCTAGGCACGATGGCCTATGAACAAAATGATAACAAGGTGGGAGAAAGATAATAAGTTATATCGGCTTGGCTAGTTTGGTCATCTCATTTTTCCAAGTACCTTGAGCGATAGCAATGGTAAAGTGCTCCAAGTTTGTAGTAGACATTTTTTCAGAGGTTGTGGTGAGTATTGGACAAGATACCCCAATTCAACTAGATTGTAAGGTGAGGAAGATGACATTCAAACATATAACTAACCAACAGTTGAAGAATATTTTATTGAGGATAGAACCTTAGGTGGTGGTTGTGGTTAAGATGATCTTAGGGAAGGATTTTTTACAAAACCGTGAGACCTTCAGGGTCAATTCCAGGATCGTCTCTTTTTTTGGCATCGGTGTTCAACGTGAGGACTCCAAAGGAAGAAGCAAAAATTGTGGTTTTCCAGCTCTTCAAAAGTGAACTTCTGGGTGGTTTGGATGAGGTGTTGAAGTCTACCTTCTTGGGTTGTGGCACCCCTCGGCCCCAAGATCTCCCACTTGTAAAGGTAACAGGTGAGGTGATAAATATTTATCCCCTATTTATGGAGCTCAAAGGAATGTTGTTGGTCAAGCATTGACAAATTGTAGGCTTTGACATGAGCTTCCCGAAAAAGATAGTGTTGATGGATCTGGTACATGGGTTTGAATGGGTGGTAGAATTTGATCAATTCACCAAGATGAATGGCTTGTAACCAGTTCTTGAGGTGCTGGGTTTGGTGGTTCCTAATAATATCATGTGTATGTAAATAATGCATGTAGTTTGTGAGTTTTATAGTGTAAAAATAGGTGTCTTTGGGTTTGGCACAAAGCACCCTAGTGTTATGTCAATGAGCTGGGAGTTAGTTGGCTTCTGGTCGGAAAATTTTGGGAGGCCTTCTTAGCCCTCCAAGGGAAGGAGTAAGGGATGGTTTGAATGGGGATTCTTTTTTCAAACCTTGTGATTGCAGAAATTTTGTACCTTTTTTGATATTTTAAATATAATCTATATTCTCTTATAAATAAATAAAAAATATTATAACATGTTATATTATAATCTATAGTGATATTATATATATTAATATTTCTAATTAATAGAAACAAATATTCATTTCTTAAAGATAAAAACAAATATATGTTTCTTGAAAAATTGGATATTTTCTTTTTTAACTTTAAAATATAGATATCCATTTCTATTAGATATTCGTTAATAGCTGATACCCATTTTTCTTCAGTATTTCTTTGGGGGTGTCCAACCTAAAAAGTCAACATCCCCAACATTTTTACAAGGGTTGCAATGGTTTTTTGAACTTTACCCTTTGTGTTGATGACGTTTTTCCATCTGAACTTAATGAAATGAAAAGGGTTTATTCAACAAATTGTCAACATTCTACCAATATAAGATATGCTTTATTTTGAATTTAATACATAATTATTATTGATTTTCTACATGCACTATGTATAAAGTCCTGATTGATAGGTTGATTTAAAAACATTTATAAATTTTAATCATACATTTTTTGAATCCAAAATATGTGTCACACTATGCTTCACAAACTATAGTTTAAAAAAGTGAATTTCATATTTTTTTACTAAGTTAGGGTGGTTGGACAAATGGTTTTTAATATTTTTAAAAATTCCCACTAGAAAATTCATAAATAATTATTTACTTAAAAAAACTACAAAAACAATATGCATCACATCTAGTTCTGTGTCCTCTACTTATATTGAAAGATTCAAAAAAATATTTATTTTTATCATACTTAGGGTGGCCGGAAAAACACTTGCTTTTTATTTTTTTCCAAAATTTGAAGTACTATTGCATTGAAATTTTTAAAGTTTCACCAAATAAAATTACATTTTAAAAAAAAAGGTATAGTAGCTTACAAACTGCATTCAATTTTCTATGAATTTTATTGCTATATATTTTTGAAATTATGTTACTAACATATTCAAATTGTTATGTGATTTTTCTTAAGTAAGTTTTCTATATTTTTATTGTCACTTAAAGGCCTTGTGTTGGTTTTTTTTACTATAACCAGGTTTATCTTCTATTCTACCTATAGAATTGACAATTCTAATCAAGGGCAGCTCGAAGGACCTAGACCAATTGACAAGGATTTTAACAAAAACTTCCTACACTTTGGGCTCTGCAAGATCCGAGAGGGTGATCCCCTTAATGTGTTTATAATCTTTGCACCAAACTTATAAAAAAATATTAACAATAACAAATAATCTCATTTAATAGCTCAACATAATAGGATAATACTAAATAGAATTGTCTTTTCATCAATAGTATCAACTACTTGGAGCATGAGATGATTACAAAAATACTTCACAACTTAAGATAGTCATTGATTTTTTATTTTGTAGCAAGCTCTAAGCAAAGACAAGAAAATACCTTATCTCATAAAAAAATACAATTTAGACTAGTGCCATATACCACTAGGGAGTCGAATTCACAAGCATTTAAGGACCTGTAACAGATTCAAATAGTTAGCATATAAGATCTCTAGCAATATTTCCTTACAATATTATCAATTTATATCATAACCCAATACTTCTTATCAAATACCTTCATAAAAATATTCACTTATAACTCCATTCAAGAATTTTAATTAATTCTTTGAATTAAAGACAAAATGAGAATCATACACACCACAATAGTGAGATGAATGCAATAACCCTTGAATTTATTATTCAAGATTATGATATTCTTATACAAAGGAGATACATGAGCTCAAAATGAATCATCCTCATTCAGATGATAGTGCTATCATGAAACATCAAACCCTCATAAATTCAAAAGCCTACTACAAAATGACACAAAAACCTAAATTTCATTTACACTAAACATCAAACTATGCTGAGACTCGACCTAAAATATCTAACTTGCTAACCCATATTTCTGGCCTTGAAATCCTTCTTATAGAGAATGAAGGAGAAAACAAGCATCAGGCCAAAAATACACCTGTCACTGATCACTTGGACCACCTTGTGATATTTCAAAAATTTGTTACAACAACTAAGTCCTTGAGGAATCTTCTTGTTTATCCCATCCGTTGGAAAAAAAACTACTGCATTAGCCACACTTCAAGAAACCTGCGCCAAAACTTCCATCAAGACATAACCACAATTTGTTATAATTATAATAGTTGAACTGTTAACCATCAGTAGTCAACACTGTCCTACTCCTCCTCGGTTAAATATTTGTCCACCCATCTCTGATATTCTTCATCCGTTGGCCAATCAAAATTTACCACCTCATTCACCTTGGTATTGTAATGTGTGTATTTCACTGCTACCTGATAGGCCTCTCTTTCAAAAGACTCCAAAAATGTGATGGTATTAATTATCTTATCCATGCTACTCACCAACAAATCATAGTTTGAATCATCACAAATCAAATTGATTTGTGCATTGATGAATTCATCCACTCTATCTTGCCACTCTTGGAGTGATTTAATAGTTCCTTGTGCATCAATTATATCTAGAAAAAATGTATCACTCCAATCATCAAAACTATTTACTAGTTCCCTAATCCTCTTACTCAAATCATATGACAAGGCTTGAAAAATCTTCAGTGATTTCACAAAAAAATGAGTAGGCCTCAATGATTGGGGCATGTTATATGCATCAAATCTAGAGGCCTTATCCATAATATCTAGATCATTGGCCCTAGGGATCCACTTCTCAACCAAGGGAAAAACTATTTCCTAATCCGTATTAATATTTCTTATTTCACCCAAGAATAAATAATATACTGATGGTAATCTACCATCAACCTTCTCATTCAGGTGCCTCAAAACTATAACAACAACCTCATTTTTTTTGGAAACTACTCCTTCCTCACTTGCTTTTAAGGAAACCTATAACTCTCTGATCTTATTTAACATCTTTTTCTTTGTGGGATCCATAGAGTATTCAACCACTTCTTCAACTGGCCCTAATGTAGGACTGAGAGAATGCATCTAGATGGGGGATCCTAGAGTAGAAATAATTGGAGAAGTAAGGGGTATTGATCTTGATGTAGAAGGTAATGCCATGATACCAAGAGCGCTAGAGGATTATACCACCTACCTATAATTCAACCTATCTACCTCACATTGTAGCTTAACATTCCTTTGTTGCATCCTACTATATTCTTCAATTATGATGTTATATTTCTCCATCAAAATATTATTTTCAACTTCTTCTCTTTCAGTTGTCCTCTGGGTCAATTTGGCCACATTTAAAGTCAAGCTTGTAGCTTCTATAGTTGAAGTTTCAGAAGCTCTCTTGATTATTAACCCTCCCCTTAGGTTTGGGCTAATATCAGTCACATTTTTCTTTCTTCCCTAGGGTGCCAATGCCCAAATTTCTAGAGTATCATATTCCTCACTAAAGGTAGAGTCCTACAGAGCTACCTTAACCTCTTCCTCACTATTCTGTATAGGATGATAGGACTTCAAAATATAATTGAATGATGTGAAATTAACTATGTCTCATTTAGGACACCAGCCTCAGTCACTAGCTTCCTTCCTTCCTCAGGAGTGATTCTTTTGAATTCTTCCATTAGTTCGGCCTTCACCTCATCATCGTTCTCTTGATCAGACCTATCACGCCTTGATTCTCTCCTTTTCTTGCATTTGTCTTGGTATTCTTCTAACTTCATCCTCCATACCACTTGTAATAATACTGGAGTCTTCACAAATGCATCATCATCCAAGAATACCTTGCAGGCTTCCATTTTGGCATCTTGTACACATTGTCCTTTCACATCCATATCAGATAGCACCAACTGTGTTGATCTATGAAGGGAAGGAATACCAACTTCACATGTCTTGATCTATAACATTTATCTCATCCGTCAGAGTCTCTTGTGATTCCTCAACTCTCTGCCTCTTAGGGCTTGGCTCTAATGGTAGAAATGTAGGATCACTCTCCAGTGGTGAATCCAAATCAATAATTTCTATCCCTCCAAGTGCTCTAATATTTGGACCTGGTTGTGATGATGTCTGCATTATCTATTTTCCTTTCTTATCCCCCTCCTCCTCATCACTATTTCCATTCCTCTTTCTCTTGTAAGAGTTCAATTCACTAAGGTTTGATAAGTTGGCCTTGTTTACACAAGCCTCACCTCTATTCTTTGTATACCAAAATCTAATTCCAAATTGACCTTATTGGTCATCAAGGTGCCCATAATATCTTTGAATTTATCCATCAAGAAGTCAATTTTCTTGTGGAATGGAGTGAACTCCATTAATGGATCATACTTTGGATCCATTTTATGCACCATAGCCAACAACCTCTCATATAAAATCCACTTTTCCTTGTTCAATTCATGTTTGTTCAAATCAAATTAATTCTTGATTAGGTCCTCAAGAAAATTGAACTCATGTAAAAACCTGCCACCTTTAATTTCTTGCCTAAATAAGGGAAAGAAACCCTCAGGGTCATGCTGCCTCCTAGGACCACTCCTTAACAAAAATTCATCAAAATATCTTCCAAAGTGGACCCATCCTCCCTTGGAGAAAATAAAATCAGATATAGCAGTGTAGTCAGGGAACAAAGTTCCTTTTCCCCTCCCTGTCAGTTTTTCCTCGTGAATACAACATATTTTCTACATGACCTCAACAAACCCCATTCTTGATGGTACATTAAATGGCAGGATATGTGGGGCTCCCTAGAAACCATATACTCTTAGAATAGTACTTACAGGGTACAAGATGATGTCACCCCAATTGTGGAAAATTTTCAAATCAGGATTCCTCACCCTTGATCTAAGGAAGTCGTGTAGGTATTTAGGGACTCTAGGCACTTTCACTACCAACCGAGCCTCAAGTCTAGAGGCAAAGAAATTGTCAAATTATACAAAACTGGCACCTCCCTTGTTGCATGATAAATCGACACTCCAAACCTGTACTAGTAATCTTTCTCCATTTACATATTTCCTCAACTTCATCTTCTCTGAGAATATTTCAGCATTCTTATACAAGAACATGTGCATTAACAGGGAATACCAAAAGAAAGGAGTGTCAATATCCCCCACTTGCAACTTCAGCAATCCCTCATGTATCTTTTCTGCCAGAAAAGATGAAAAGTCATGCACCATAAAGAAATTGGGATGCTGAATTTGGGCCCCCATGAACATGTATGTAATTGACATTAGAGTATTAGGGTTGAATCTCAAAATATGGAACAGTGAATAAAATGTAGCTAAAACGTGATTGGAAAAGAAACTCAGCCTGAAAGGCTTCTGGTCACTTGGGCTGATATGAATTGTTGAACTTCCCACCCTAGGCAAATGAGGAGGGTGTAGCATTAATCTGAAAAGAGGCTTCTATCTTGCATACTCCTGCTTCATCTCCTCAAGATAAAATGGAACAAAAAATGAACTAGATTCACTCAAATCAAACACCTGTTGAATTTTATCTGTGCTTATACTTAGCAAAATCCCACCATCATTATCCCTTATTAATCTTGTAATAGGGTCATATCATGTTTCCACCACTCTGAGTAGGTCCACATCAAGGAAAACATTTGGCACGGCTAGCTTCCCCATGTTGTGTCTTCAACTGTTCAAAAAGGGGGGAGGTAAGTTTCATTTTCCATACCAAAACCTAAACATTTCCAAACCAGTCATAGGAACCCTAGCATCTGCAATGTTATAACTCTTGCACACTAGTCCTTCGCTAAGGGTTATGCCATTCATCAAAACTAAACCCCTCCTCCTATCATTTGTTGATAATGGGACTTGATCCATAAAATAATCATACAAATTCCTTTGTAAATAATCAATATGGATGTAATGATGATTTGGTAGTGTCATCTCAAATGACCTACGACTTCTTTAAATAATTCAAATTCTTGAACAAACTAGGGCTACCCAAAAAACAAAATTATAGAAAAAGCATGCAATTCCCCCCAATTAAACAAATTAGTGACCCTACGACAATAATTAACAATCCATATGACAAGAACACCACAATTCCTTCACAAAATCACAGTCACATTAACCAAGAAATACAAAAAACAACTCATGGATTTTGCATCTTGTAGAAGACCAAACTCCTTTGATTACTCAAAACTTCTTCTACGGCTTTGAAATTACTTCAACAATGTACTTGAATGCTTTGTGGTAAAGTAGAATGAAGGAAGAATACTTTATATCGATCGAATTTAGCCAATAAACTTCTCAGCCACCATTAAAGCTCACTCACATACCACGCTAATGACTCCAACTGCATTTTATGCGAATTCAAATTCCAACTGTCGATCTATTATTTTTGTTAGATCATTGAACAACTGAATTCAAAAAATCTGATGCAACCTCCATCTAAGCACCAAGGGCCTACCACATTTTGCATCTCAAAGAAAGTACATGTGGCACTTTCCTGTGATGTCGCAATCAGTAAACATCTTGCATCTTTGTATCACGTGATAGTGGGAAACCGTTGATCTCCACCATCAGCAATCGTGTTCATTCACATTAGTCGCCAACACTGAGCATAACTGTCGATAAAATTTGCATCAAGATTAGAACATCATTGTCAATCTTGAGCACGTGCATCTCGTAGTTGTTTTAGTAACCCACTATATAATGTATTAAAGCCCAAAAAATAAATTAAAGCACTTCGTTAATCTTTTCGGCATCACCAATTGAGACACGTGGCACTCGCCCATGATATCACAATCAGTTGAAACTCGGTGGTGAGGCCATCATGGGATTGCGGAGAATGGTCAAGATCAACTATTGGATGATTGACAGTCACTAAAAAATACTCCCTGCAAAATATAAATTGATTATTAAAGGGAAAAGGGGACATCGCCTAGGCCAATGAAAAATGTTGGCTTAATGTTGTTCTTAAAACATGGGGCACAGGCCAACCTAAACTTAGGAGATAATAAACTTAGGAAAAACTATTAACTCTATTTATAAAAGGGGGCCTGACCTAGATGAATCAATGGGACATAAGTCATTCTAAAAAATTCTTCAAAAAGGTAACGACCAAGTAGATCCTACCCAAGGTATTAGATAGAACATTAGGATTTTTATGAAGGAAAAAATAAAACCCCCAACCTTAGGTTTCTTCCCAATAATATGACAGACTAGTATAAAGGCAAGATAATAATGGAACTCAGAACAAAATTTGAATCTGCATCAGTGGCTCCAGTTGGGGACATTCATTCCACTAGAATGAATCGAGAATAACATAATCTTAGGTAGAGCAGACTAGTTGTAGAGACAACCAAAAAGGATTGTCTAGACAAAACAATATAACAAGAAGGAAACCTACAACTAACATATATACAAACCTAAGCTATTGTTCATGGAAAATAATACTTCAATTGAAGTATAACTTCAAGAATTGTGCATGAACTGGAAATTCAAGAATATCACCTATCATTTCTTAGAGGAAATATTAATCTTCCCCCCACTTACTATTTACTAGGAATGGACCTAACCAGATTCCATTAAATTTACCATGTTTCCTTTATTTTCCAACCTAGAATTCCACATCAAGACCATATATCCATCTTGGAAACTCCTTGCAATTGACTTTTTTTCATACAAAGTTTTTACTTGTAACTGAAATTTGGCATTTTTCATTTGAGCTTCCCTCCTGGTTTCATCCAATTTTATGAGAGCTTCCACTCTCAACTGCATTTCATCTTCTATTTCATTATCATAAATTTGGACAAACTTATACATCTCCATTAGGTTATTCTAGGGAAACCTTTTATTTATCCCATAAAATAAGTTGAATGGGGCACAACCTATTTCCTTCTTTATAGTCACCTTGTCTGCCCAGACTGTTAATCTCAATTTAGAATCCCATGCCTTCTTATTTTGATCTAGGATTCTTTTAATGATCTTCATCAAGCTTTTATTGCTTGATGTTGAAGCAGAATTTTGCATGTAGCAGTAGTCTTATGGGAAACTTAACTATTGGGGGACATTATGCGCTAGCTAAGTAACCTCTAGGATTTTATCGAAGCCGACTCTTCATTTAATGGGTGAAGAAAAAGGTAAAGGAGATTGCAGGAATGTAAAATTTACATTACAGGCGATGCACCAAAATCTTTAGACAACTTTACTAGAGCACAGTGCAGGATGCAAAGGCCTGAACCACTAAATTGCTACTAATTAAGGTAATTTTCTCAAAAGCACTTATCATGCAAAATATCCTCTAATTTGTATAATGTAATCAAGAATAACTTTGTCATAACATAGAAGAGTCGAAGAAACATGGTCTGTATTCATTCCAGCTATAAAAAGTTACAGAAACTGAAGAACATACATTCATACAAAATAAAAAAAAAATAGCACAGGTCAATAGTTCTAACAAATGCTTGAAAACAGAAAGGCCGAATTTATTTGGCATAGTCCGAAGTCTTTTAATTGAAAGAAACTATTACAAAAGGCTTACTTCCTAGTGCTTGGGAGTTTTTCATAAACTTAATCAACCAACATAAAAGAAAACATGGCCCTATTTATGGCCAGTCCACTACCTGGAGACGCATCAAGAGCAGAGCAAACCACGTGCAGTGACCGATGGCAAAGATTAACCTGAGCTGCCACAAAAAACATCGATCGGCCAGCAACACGCCAGCAAGGCCATGAAATATAACGGAAAACCATGCAGCAGCAGGAGAGAACATGCGGCGGTAGGGAAGTACAAAAGATCTGGTGACATTTCCAAGGTAGCTGGTGCAAAAACAAAATCGCCAGATGTTGCATAGGTGGAGCTTGACAAAAAGTTGAAAATATACTCAACAGAAAGTCGCAAGAGAGATCCACATGGAGAGCTTTGAGCAAAATAAAGAATGAGGCAGACCCAACTTAGAAAACAACCAGAGTGAGCCACGCGACACACAAATGGAGATTGTTGAAAAAGGAAGCAAAGGAAAAGTGGAAAGCTTCGTGAGGAAGCCACATGGAGTGCTCTAAGGGCAATGAGCATTTGAAAAATAAGGCGCAGCCGCAAAGGTAAAAATAAAATTCCAAAGGCTTTCGGCAGTTTTGGTTGAACAGTTTGGCGACTCATAGGGGTTTTTCACTTATGGAAAGGAGAACCCCAAAAACCTTTGGCTCAGCAACAAAATGCTCACAACCTCAAAAGGGTGACCTGCAGATTGGTCCATACTTTATTTGTCAGTGTAGAGAGAGCTCGCAGATGCTCGTGAGCCAGCCTGAGATCAATAATTTCTTTGAAGGGAAATTTGCCTGATACTTTTGCTTCTAATTCCAATTGAAAGAAAAGTTGTGCTAGTTGATTCACGATTCCCTCGATCTCTTTATCTATTAGAGATTGATCAAAGGTCTAGAAGATAGAAAGGTTCTGCTTCTTCTCTTTGATCATTGCAACAATATGCTTCACACCTGCTACCATTTGGTCTGCAATGAAAGGCGAAGGGAGGCCTGTTTGATTCAAACGAGAAAACTTTGCCCGCATGTCACTGGTAACTTGATTTAACCAAGCTCTACAATTCACCAATTACTGAATAGCCTCATGCATGGAGATGAGGCTACTTTCTCCCAAAGCTATTATCATTCAGTCGTTGATGCCCACGCCACTCAATGCTTCATCTGAAGTGGTATACAACTTACCCAATAAAATTCTAGCCTTTGGAACCTTGTCAGAAGTTAACTCCGGGACCTGCTGTATCGATTCACTCATTGGCCCGCAGAGGCTAGCCACTTACGCCATAAAATTTAAGGTGGGTTGTAGATTAAGGCACAAAGCCTTCACCTTGTTCTAGTATGATGCGTTCAACTTTTTGACAATTTCCAACGAGCTCATTTGGGGCACAAGGGGTTGGATCATTAGGGCAGCCAATTCTACCTCTCTGCAACTTAAACTTGCCTTTAGCTCTAACAAGCTTCTGTCTAATATAGACATCTATTCCTTTAGGGTGAGAACCTCCTTTTCCTTTTCTGCCAGGGCTGACTCGGCTTGCTTAGTCCTTTGAATTTCCAACTCCAAGTCGGCATTCACTTCAGTAATTTCGGCAATGGTGCTCTACAGAAGCTCTTTCATTCCCTGTGTTAGCAGGTTAGACTTAGCTCAGAGTTCTTTCTCTTTTTCTTGGAGCTTCTCTTCACTGGCTCAGAGTAGCTCAACCTCCTCCTCGAGAGTCAGAATGACCTCCTCACCTAAATTTTGCAACTCTTTTATCTTAATTTTGAAGGTACCCCTCTCCTTTTCTAGCCAGCTTATTTCATTCTCCTGAGCTTTAAACTTGTTTACCTAGATGTCGACCTTACTTTTGAGATCCGCGATTTGATCATCCTTCTTCTTCACCTGTCGGCTAAGCTTGAGGAAATTAGTGGTCACTATTTTTTGGGTCTCCTCCATCAACTCAACTTTATCTCACAGGTGAGCCTGCTACAAATCTAACCTGACAGTATTTATAGAATAATCACTAGGCTGCATCTTGCCTGCCACCTTGATCACATTAGGAGTGATCTTCGTAAACATTAAGGAATTTTGACCTTCATTGAATATGGTTTGCAAGTGGGGCTCCATCTGCCGACCTGCATCTTTTTGTCTTCTTTTGTTGATTTGGTTGGCGCGGGCGCTTTTATTTGCATCAACCTACGAGAAATATTCCTAGGCTAAGATACCTAGTCTACCAGCAAAAGGATACTCTTGAGGGAAGGCCAACAGGAAAGATAGCGTATCCGATGCATTGGAAGTCTTGCTGGGTCACGTTATAATAGTTGGGGAGAATGGCGGGATGAATTGGCCACTTAGAGGGGATGGATATGAGGTGATAGTGTAAGGGAAGACTAGAGATGCACCAACCGTAGGGCTGGGCTTTGGAGACAAAAATTGTTGGCCCATGAGCCCAGTACTTACACCAAACTACGTTTTGGGAAAAGTATGGAAAGCGTAGGATAAAGGTGGGAAAACAAGAGGGGCGAGATTGGAATGCCCGATAAATCTAGTGGTGTGGAGGATTGGCGTAGATGAAAAAGTAGGGGTAGACAAAGGTGACACTAGAGATATGGATGAGAGAGAAGAGGGAGGAAAATTTACCTAATGCCCATGCGGAGCCGTAGATGCTTCGACTGCTCCCTTCTTCAACTGTTCTTGCTCCGCATTAGCCTCTTTGGCTTATTATCGCTTCTCTTTCGGAAACTCATCAAGGTCAAGAACAACTTGCCTCTTACCACTGGTAGTCCTTGCTTGCTTCCATTTTGATTTGGAGGAGGTGGTTAGCTCTGATGTTTTTGCCTGTAGCCCTTCCTCCATTACAAGCTATTTTCCAGTATTCTTCTCATGCATTGGAATTTCGACAACGGTAGGGGAATTCTAAGTTACCTCCTCCTCAGATTCCGCGGTAGCCTCCTCTCTTCTATATTGTTGCACGGATGTTGATCGGTTTAGAGAATTTTCAACATCAGGATGTTCATTTTCCCAAATGTCATAGAATCTCTCATCGAGGGCTACTTCATTATGCAGCTTGTCAGCTACCAGAATTTCCTGCCGGTATGCCCAGAAAGCTTGCATCTTCTCGGGTGCCCACTCGAGCTTCTTCAATTGGGTAACTAGGGAGGGGTCAATCTTTAGCTTCATGTTGACCCTCCCCACAATGTAATAAAAATTTAGCCATGACAGTTGACCATCCACTGTAGGAAAATACTCAAGGCCAACATATCTACTCAAATTTCCTTCCTCGAGATTCCTTTAGAGGTCCTAGAATGGCCAAGGCGAATGCGTGACCTTGATGTCAATTCCTGATAAATTATTGTTGGGGTTGTAATCTCATGGATCGTCTATTAATAACAACTTGAGGTAACCCAACTTTGAAAGTAGAATCACTGAGGTATCAATCTTCTGGGTCCTTTTCTTAACCAGTGACATGAAACCAAACATGTTTGGCAACAACAAATAGGAAGTTAAGTGTTTTCCTCCCCAGTAATCATCGTCATGGGTACATAGCTGCCTCATTACCTCCAAGGCCAACATTCGGTTGGAGAGAAAACAAAGAAGTCGGAAAGGCTCTCGGATGAAACCTGACAAGCGGAGCATGGTGAAATCCACACCAAAGAACCAGTTACAGGGCGGAGTTAGCTTCCCCAACTAGGACCTCTATCAGGGCAATATGCGTTCAGTCATATTTAGGCCAGCCTTATCCAAAGCCCTTATGGCCGGGGTTATGAATGAATTTTAGAATGCATAATAATCATAGGATTTTGACATGATAGGGGTCCATATCGAAACCAGCTTCCTTAAACCACCCTCATAA
Organism: Sequoiadendron giganteum; assembly: GCA_007115665.2. Classification (NCBI taxonomy): domain Eukaryota; kingdom Viridiplantae; phylum Streptophyta; class Pinopsida; order Cupressales; family Cupressaceae; genus Sequoiadendron; species Sequoiadendron giganteum. The sequence goes on from CM021105.1 coordinate 469,125,634, forward strand.
AAAATAGACAATGACATGAACGTTGAAAAGTAATACGGGTTTTGGTGCAAAATCAAGTAAGCCAGGAAAGATGAATACCAGAACTTAGAGCCAACCCCAAATTCCTGCAGTTGTAGCCAAATGCTATCACTAACAACTCTTGCAAAGTGAAAAAGAGGGTCTTCGCGATTCCTTTTTAGCATAAAGTTGAGGCTCATTTGAAATTGAGAGATGCTTTTGTCCGAGTTTAAGCCACAAACCAGCGCCAGCATAGAAGCGACAAAGGAAGACCCACCTTTCAGAGCCTTCAAATTGAAAGTAAATTTGGGTGGTGTTGAAATATCTGTTGGCTAGTTGATCTCGGAGTGATAAAATTGTGGCCCCAACTAGAGTTTTCCCCACTTTTGTTGCATTTTTTCCACATCAAAATTTTCAACCTCCTTACCAAAAGGAATTAGGACGCACAACATATCTTGAATAGCCATGGGGCTAATGACTACCCAGAAATCCTTGTCGTTGATTACCCCTATGCTCGGGTTGAATCGTGCTGCACATGATGTCACAACCTCTAGGCAAAGGTGCACCAAAGGAACCATGTATTGTGCAAGCCCACAGAACCATAGCCGTTTGTGAAATGGGTCTGTCATATGCTTCATTATTTTGCATGAAGCCTCCCTAAAGCTCTTGGCATTGCAAGATAACTCAGGATCAAATATGTTATCCCAATCCTCCAAGACCACTGCCTGGTCCCTGTGAGGAACTGTCCTCAATAACTTCTAATTCACCAGGTGAGTGAAAGGCCAGCTAGGCTTAGTAGGTATGCTTGGAGTGGCATAAGACTCTCCATCGTAAAGCTACACATGGGGTGCATTCCTCATCTGCTTGTTCAGACTTACCGGAGCCAGGATTTGTGAAGGGTTCTCTACAATTTTGGCCATTTTCGTATTTGCAAGAGTTTCTCTGCAAACCTTTCGCAAATGGCTTAGCTTTTCTGAAAGTTTCTTTCTTCTTGCGAATGCCTTATTTGTTCAATCCTTGGTAATCCTTTACAATAAATATGTTTCTCTGCATGCCATAACTTGCCTTTTTTATTTCTCAAGAAAGATGGCTGAAAAAGGATACATGCCAGCCACTCATACCAGGTTGCTATTATGTGTTGCCAGTTTTTAGGTGTGTGAAAGGATTGCCAACCATCCAAGCAACTCGAGCATTTAATTGACAATCTTCCACATGTGACAGAAATGGATTTTTTCTTGAAAGACGCACCAAGGCAACCCTGCCAACATCCCCTCACCGACATTTGTATTAATTGATCTCCTTGTTTCTTACAGGGCACGTCACCCAACAGAGCTTTTCAAACGATTTTGCTCTGATACGGAAAAGACGACAACTCTTTGGTGCTGACACCTAGCCTATCATCAAATGAATGTGGCAACTTAGTAGAGCAAGTTGCAAATTGTACCTGTGCCTTCCTATTACCTCACACGTTGTAATGCAAAAAATTGAGGCGATGAGACACACTTGAGCTTAGTTGACAATTATGATTTCTTCAGCTCATGAACCTTAGCTAGGCTATAAATAAGACCCTAGCTGTAGCATTGCAAATCACAACATCTTCTAGCCTTCCTAGCTTAGTAAGCTCTCTTTGCCTTAGCAATTTCATTTAAGCTAGAAAAGTCGACGACATGGAAACACCAGTGAGGCTTGTCTGCAAAAAGACCCAAGTTGCCTTTCTTGGCAAAATTAGATGCAGGTGCCTAAAGCGCATGTGATAGGTGTTAAAAACCTGTTGTATGTGAAGGTGATCAAGTGGGTCCTTGGGAAAGACTATGTGGAATATAAAGAGCAGTATCAGGTGAACACCAACACTTGCTCCCACTTTGTCGCCTCATTGCTAGATATTAGCGTTTTCAAACGCAAGATTTTGAAGTTGACAAAGCGGGTCTTCCCGCGGCGTTACCTCGGAGGCATGGAGCACATTGTGCATGCAGCCCAATTCAATTGTGGGATTCCTTTGGTTTGTAACATTTTCCTGCAGTTGCTGCATGGAGGCATTGTTCCAACCAGGCCTTTCCTATTTGGCTTCAAGCTGGAGACACATGAGGAGCTCCGTGCAAAGGTTCACATCGGCTACTACTTCCTCATGCATATACACTGCATTGAACTATTCCAAAATATTCAGTGGTATGAAGATTTTGAGAGAATGGTGTTCCCTGAGCCCGAGCCACCTATTGCAATGAGTGCTGGTCCTTCTGACAATGTCTAAAGAATGAAGATGGTTACAAATTTTGATTTTCTATGCTCGAGCTCCGCTCTAGCAGACCTATGTAAAAATTACTATGAGGCCTTCGGTCACAAATATATGTTGTAAATTTTTTGACTTTTATGAATATAATATATATCCTTTTAGAACACTTAGCCCATTTACAAATTTATTTCAAATGTTTGTATCACTTTTGTGTTGTCATTTAATTTCATACACTGAGAGGATCCAAAACTTAAAGCAGGGAAGAGTAATTACATATATACAAATGTACAAAAACATCAAGTGGGTAGACTTAATAAAAACTTTTAAGATGTATTCCATTGATTGGAATACTCAGGGTGTTACCTTCCATATCTTCCAACTCGAAAGAGTTGAACTATTTACACTGGTAAATCTTGAATGGCCCTACCTAGAGACTGTCAAATTTGTTGTGTTGTCTAGGCTTTGCTCCGCGCTCATTAAATTTAAGAACCAAATCTCTGCATTGCAACCCTTGATCTAAAGCCTTCTTATCGAACCATTACTTTACCACCTGCCGGTGGCTATTCATTGCTTCCAAGGCATGTTCTCTTTTCTCTTGCACCTTGAACAACTCAGAAAATCACACCTCCATCACTCTGTTTTGTTCAATTTTTAAGGACTTGAGCAATTGTAGGGCGGGAATTTTCATGGTGATGGGCAGCAATGCCTCTTTCCCATACACCATCTCATGAGGAGATGTCTTCAATATCTGCTTAGGTGTGATTTGGTCTACCCACAACGCTGTCTGGAGGTTCTTATGCCACTCCTTTTGATGTTCTGAGCTTATCTATTTGATCAACCTGATGAAGTTTTTGTTAGTAGACTTCGCGAGACCATTTCCCTGGGGATAGTAGTTAGAGGAAGTCTTTAGAAACACTCCATATTTTAGTGCAAACTGGCTCATCTTTGAGCTGATAAAAGCCTTAGCATTATCAGAGATTATTTTTTTAGGCGAGCCAAATCTGGCCACCAGCTCTTCAAGGAAATTAACAATCTATATTTTTGTTGCATTTTTTAAAGGTACTGCCTCTGCCCACCTAGTAAAATAGCCAGTTGCTGTTAATATCCATCTATGTCCAGCTTAAGAGAAAGGGTTAATCATCCCAATGAAGTCTAAACCCCATTGAGCAAAAGGTTCTTCTACCACTATTGGCCTTAAAGGCATAGCAACATTCTGTCTATTTCCAACATAAAACTGACATTCCTTAAAAGGCTTAATCAATGAAAGCACGTCATTAAAAAGTGTTGGCCAAAAATAACCAGCACATATAATTTTAACTATCGTGGTTCTTGTAGAAAAATTTCCTCTGGCAGGGCTATTATGGTATTCCTCTAAAATTTTCTTGACTTGCTCCTCATTCACACATCTTAGCAGGATGTCGTTAAATTTTTTTTTAAATAAGACACCCTCCAAAAGAACATAATTGCTATTATGTAGGTGATAGAAACGTCTTTTAAAGGATGGGAGATCAATTGGATACTTTCCTATCTGCATAAAATATATTCTTTCGTCAGGCTAGTTGCTCTGAGAATTTTCTTCGTTTATTAACACAGGCTCCAGAGCTCCAAGCTCTATCACTGTTTCACTATTTTCAGTGATATACTCACACAATCCTTTTCCCTTGAGGGTCTTGACAGGTTTGACTTCGATATCATATTTTAGGATATTGGTGATCCAATTAGCTCTCTTCTCAGTGATTTCTCCCTCCATGATACTCTTGCATGCTAAGATGCGGTACGCAAACAATCACCTTATTATATGATATCCAATGCCAGAACTTCTTAAGCCCCTTAATAGTGGCTAAGGCCTGATTCTCTACAAAGTTATACTTTACTTTGTACTCTTTCAAAGTTCATGAGTAGAAAGCAATAGGGGACTCCCTTGTATCTTCAGCATCCTTTTGCATAAGCATCATGAAAATACTATTTCCACCACCAAAAACATACATAATAAAATCTTTTGACAGGTCCAGGTTAACCAAGACAGGGGCAGAAGAAATAGCCTCTTTTACAAACTCGAAATATTTTCTAGCTTTCGTCATCCATTTCAATATCTAATCCTTCTTGAGCATTAGGGTAATAGGATGAACAATGCCTACAAAATCTACAATAAATCGGCTAATAAAGTTGACCTTACCTAGGAAAGACTGCACACCCTTTTTGTTGACAGGTAACGGAAGTTTCCAGATCGCATCAACCCTTTCTGGATCAATAACAATTCCCTCCTTAGAGATGACATATCCCAATAGCTTACCTTAGGGAAATCTGAAGTTCATGAGTAGAAAGCAATAGGGGACTCCCTTGTATCTTCAGCATCCTTTTGCATAAGCATCATGAAAATACTATTTCCACCACCAAAAACATACATAATAAAATCTTTTGACAGGTCCAGGTTAACCAAGACAGGGGCAGAAGAAATAGCCTCTTTTACAAACTCGAAATATTTTCTAGCTTTCGTCATCCATTTCAATATCTAATCCTTCTTGAGCATTAGGGTAATAGGATGAACAATGCCTACAAAATCTACAATAAATCGGCTAATAAAGTTGACCTTACCTAGGAAAGACTGCACACCCTTTTTGTTGACAGGTAACGGAAGTTTCCAGATCGCATCAACCCTTTCTGGATCAATAACAATTCCCTCCTTAGAGATGACATATCCCAATAGCTTACCTTAGGGAAATCTGAACACGCATTTCTTCAGATTCAAAGAGATCCCAAATTCCTACCATTTCTGAAAAATAAGCTCCAAATGATCAAAATGATC